>PVJN01017247.1:0-40913 GCA_004026805.1 Lasiurus borealis | reverse complement strand
CACCAGGAGCAAGAGAACTCGAGGCCTTCCTATCTCCCGGGTCCTTTTCCCGTTCGGCCGGACACGGAGCGCCTTCGCTCCATTTCCCCCCCCCATCAGGCGCCCTCAAACGCCATCTCTGCCAAGTTACCCACCAGCACTGCGGCCGCTGCCGAGCTGCGGGGGTTTCTATTAATACCCCAAAGTTTGCGGAGATTTAGCCCAGTCATTATTTCTAAAATCGCCTCTCAGGATGGCTGAGCTGGAGGAACGCACACATTCATTTCAGCCCGGTCACCGCCACATCATTTCTGCCTTCACAGCATTCCTTCCCACGGAGCCTCGGACCCAAAATCACGGGGGAAGATCAGGGCACAATTTCCTTCTGTACCCCCACCCCGTGGCCAGAGCCGGGCAGCTCTGCAGCATCAGCGAGGGGCACCCCCATCCCGGGGGGATGGAGGGAGAGGTGGAGAGCCCATTTCTGAAATACTCAGAAACTGTTAAGAAATAAAAAAAAAAAAAATCATCCTACACTCGGGATGAGACTCATCTGTGTGGCCAAAAAGGGACCGAATCGAAGCTGATGCAGTTTCTGTTGCAGAGAAGGGGAGGCCCATCCATCACGCACCGAAGTGAAGTGTCCCCGGAGCAGCCACAGGGCTCCGACCTGCCCGGTCCCCACGTCTCCGGGAGCTGCCACGCGCCCGGGAGAGCGCAGTACTCACCGAGCGGCTGTCTGCTTCCGGCAAACGCTGGCCCTGCCCTGCCCACGGCTCTGGTCTCCGGGGCCCCATTTCTCTCCGCGCCCCCGGCCCTGCTGCTCAGGCGGCTCCCGGCGTGTCCTGCTGTCTGCGTGGGCTCTGAGCCGGCTCCGTCCTTCCCTCCGGCCAGGCCCGCACCACCGCCGCCCGCATCTGCTTCCTCCCGCGGCTCCGAGCGGCTTGCAGAAAACGCCTCTCCACTTGGTGTTTTATTTCAGGAACTTTCGTGGCGGGTTCTACCTCCCTCTCGCTCGGCATGGGCTGTGTGGGAGGGAGGCCGTGGCCGGAGGTGGCCGTGGCCGCTGTTCCCTGGAGGAACCTGGCAGGTGGCCTCTCTCCTCTGCGTGAGTGGGTGCGAGGAGCTAATGATTAACAATTAATAATTAATAACAATGCGGCCGAAGGACAGCTGGAAGGCAGCAGCCACTCGGACTCGCTCTCCCCGGCCCTCTGACGTACGCACAGCCGCGTGCAGGTGTCGAGGCACGGGGAAGGAGGAGATGGCAGACATCACGCCCCACCCGCGTTAAAATTAGCCAGTGTGGCACAGGCTGGCCGCGGTGGCACTGGGGGAGTGCCATCGCTGTCCTCGCAGCTGACTCAAAGATGCCAGTTTCCGAAGTGGGCATCTGCTGGGACAGCCGGCCCGGGAGAAAGACGGGGTGGAGGCAGGAGGCGGGGGCCCGGTGGTCAACTCCATGCGAGGGCCACTGTGGGCAGAAAGCGAGTGGATGTCGCCCGCTGTTTCTAGAAGTGGCCTTTCGGGCATTTCTGTGAAGACGTTTCAGGCTCAAATCAACCCTATGTTTCATTTTCCCTCAGACCTGACAGGCGCTCTCTGCGTATACCTGCGTGTACCTGTGCATACCTGCATGTATCTGCATATACCTGCATACACCTTTGTGTACCTGCGTGTACCTGTGTGTAACTGTGTACATGCATGTATCTGCATATATGTGCATGTACTTTTGTGTACCTGTGTGTACCTGCATGTATCTGTGTATACTTGCATGTACCTTTGTGCACCTGCGTGTACCTGTGTGAATGCTCATTCCCACAGACACATAGTAATTCACACATCACAGTTTCTCCAATGCATGCCCCTCCCATGAGCTCAATGGCTTTAAAGACTATTTACAGCGACATATGGCACACGGAGCAGCTGTTTTCAACCTTCACATCTTACGGCACATGTCAACTCGCTACTGAAACTCTGGGCACCAAAAATATACTTTTTGCTGACTTGCTGGAAAAAAAAGGCATGACATTTATTCATTCACACCGGATGGCTATTGTGGTGGTTGCTGTCACTTTTTGATCTGACCATCTACAGGGAACTAGGTCCGTGCCCGGACTGAAGAGTCGGGGTTACATGTTTAAACATTCCCGAGGCGCCCCGTGAGCCAGGGCACCTGGGGGAGAATCGCCGGTGAGGAGTAGACAACACAGACCACTCAGATCCCCTGGGGAGACCGGCCTCCATCACCAGAGGCCTCCTGCTCCCCCTCCCCGTCCACGCCCTGCCCGAGGGACCGGGTCTGCTCTGATGGCCTGCCTGGCGCTGGACGGGGCGGTGTCCCGGCGTCTCCCTCTGTGTGGGAATTCTCCCACTAGAACCTGGGCCTCAGCTCTTCCCGCACCAGCAGGTCCGAGAGCACGTCTCCCCCAGCAGGTGCTGCTCCCAATCTCCTCCCTCCCCCACTCAGAGGGTGCCGGTGGGAGTCCCTGACGTCACTGCCTCTCGGAGAGCACAGGCCGGATCTGAGCGTTTGTTCCCACGCGCTTCTCGGCGTAAGGCTCGGCCCTCGCTGCCCGTTCAGAAGGTGCTCGGTGAGTTCGCGGCGGACGGAGAGGAGGTTGACCGCCCGGCCTGCGCCTCCGTGGGCTCTGAAGGGCCTCCCGGTGGGCAGTGCCGAGCGGGGCGGAGTCCGCAGGAGGCCTGGTTCCAGGCCGGGCTGCACCCAGGTCTTACCAGGAAGGCCGGGACGTGTTCAGTACAACACACTCAACTGCCTGCTGCGTGTCCATGCCACCCGGCCTCCGTCATCTCCTGCCCCGCCCGTGGCCGTCAGAACCTGACAGGGGGCTCTGGGCACATGCTGACTCCCGAGCCCGAGACGGCAGGTTGGTGATCGGAGGCGGCCTTTCCTTCCCAGCCATCCGTCGCCGGGGAAGCAGGCCTGTCCCTGACATTGAAAAGGCCACTGTTACATATGTTTTACCTGCATGCCTGGCTGGGGTCATGCAAACGTCCAGTGCAAATGTTGAAGTCAGATCAGAGTGTTGTCCAACTCGATGTTTACCTAACCGTGGCCTTCTCAGCCCGGGAAGGCATCCGGCAAACCCCAGCGCCCTCTGCACTCTACTCCTTACAGCGCCCACCCAAAGGAGGCTCCGTTTTCTCTACACACACACACACACACAAACATGCAAACACACACTCTCACACATGCATGCACACACGGACACGGACACGCTCACTCACACACACATGTGCACACTCACTCACATGCACACACACATGCACACTCACTCACACACACAGAGATGCACGTGCATGCACACAAATGCACACGTACGCATGCGCATATGCACACACATGCACACACATGCCCCCCCCCCCCCCACGCACACTTGATAGGGCCTATGGGTAGTTCCCAGGTTGGCACTGGAAGCTGAGCATGACCTTGGATTTGCTCCTCTCTGGTCCATGACCTTGCAGGTATTTCGTTGTATGTTTCCATGACACCAAGGCTTCCATTTCCGTTGGTCTGTCCTGGCTTCACACGCTGAGGCTGAGAGCGCGCAGCTGTGAGACAGCGGGCGGTCAGGGACGGGTGAGCATGGATTTAACCAGGAACCAGGCGTTGGGAGCTCCAGGTCAGCCCGCACTCAGGCCCCGAGGTGCTCTTGTGGAGCGCTCCTTCCCACTTCTTCTACAGCCTGAGTGGGGGATGCCGGTCGTTCTGTCTGAAGGTGCGACGGGTCTCCCCTCCACAAGCAAAGGGGCTCCCCTGCCACCAGCCACGTCATCGGGTTAGCCCGGGACCCCCAGGGAGCAGGACAGGCGGCCAGAATCCAGCCCATCCCACACGCAGGCCGGCCCCGCTATTCGGAATCGGCAAGGAGCACCTGTGATTAGAACTCTCAGCCAGAGAATAGCCGCTATGATTATTATTCTGCTTTGCGCCTTTGATTTTGTAACTTAAGAAAAGGTACTTAAAAAGCAGTCCATCTTGCACAGAAGAAAAAGGCGTTGTGGAGGTCACGTTCTGTAAAAGGCATCCGGTGGCAAGATGGACGTGTCTGTTCTCGGAGCCAGAAGTCCCCGTGCGAGGAGTACCCACAGCTCCTTCTTCAGAAACGAGCGTGGCTTAATGACGTCTCAGCTGTATGCCCGGCACTGTTCGCTGTTGTTGTTTTTTATAAACTGGTCTAATTCCTCCAACATTCTGAACATCAAAAGAAGTTAAGGAGAAAAAAAGCAACCTTTGGATTCTATTTAGGCCCTTCATCCGTCACTAGCTGCACGGGAAATGTTTAACCTGTGTGTTCCTTTCACGGGAGGGCTCAGACGCTTTCGGCCTCACCCACCATGAGGTCAACAGGAAGGACCACAGCGCTTGCCGTTTAGCTTACCGGCAGGTAGGGCATTACTGTTACGCCGTGTGCGTTTCTAAGCGTATCCAGGGCGTATCCGTGTAAAATTGCTTCTTGGTGGCTAGTCTGTTCTTGGTCATATATGTAGAAACTTCCACCAGATGCATTTTTCTTAAGTTACACAGTTTGGATAACTCCACCCTCAGAGAAAAGTTGAAAAAATAGCCGAGACTGGTTTGGCTCAGTGGATAGAGCATCTGTCTACAGACTGAGAGGTCCCAGGTTCGATTCCGGTCAAGGGCATGTACCTTGGTTGCTGGCACATCCCCAGTGGGGGGCATGCAAGAGGGAGCTGATCAATGTCTTTCTCTCTCATCAATGTTTCTAGCTCTCTATCCCCCTCCCTTCCTTTCTGTAGAAAATCAATAAAATATATTTAAAAAACATAGTTGAAAAAATAATTAAAATATAATAATATTTGGAAATTTTTAACTAAACTTATCTACCACTCATCAATAAATGTTCCCAGCATTTAACTCTCCAATCTAAAGACCTTTGGCAAAGAGAAAATCTAAAAAAAAAAAAAAAGTTTCCTAAAACATATATTGCTTAATTGTCATGTTTTATAAAGTTAGCTCGACTGAATGCATTCGGAAAAGCTTTCCCCCGGTCCTAAGAGCACCCTTAATTAATCAAGTCGGTACATGGGCACCGGAAGCCGTAGAGCAAAGTGTCATTTCCGCCTTGTTTTCAGGGGAAGCTGACCCCAACCTTCGGAACCCCATAGCGGGGCGGCAGTTTTAACGTCAATGTGGTCCCCGCTTTGTTCTCGGGAAAACTGGTCCTCTGTCTCCCGCCATCTGAGGACACCTGCGGCTCAGGTGCGGGCAGGAGAGCGTGAGGAATAAGGGAGAATAACGGAAGCGTGTCCCTCCCCACCCGAACCCCAGCCTCAGGAGCAAACAAGAAAACGGGCTTTCTGGAGACGAGCGTAGAGAGGAGGATGACGGTGGATGTCACCCAGCTCTCCACCTTCAAGCTTATGGTCATGAAACTCTTCACTATGGAGTTTTATAATTTTCCAGATATTCCCGGGGCTAAGTATTTCTTTTACCGACGATTCCCGTAATAACGCTGCCAGATATCTTAGTCAATACAAAACACACGCACGCACGACGACTTAACATGAAGGGAGGCATTATTGTGACATTTTTAAAAATGTATCTTGGCATCATAGTAAGAAAAAACAACAACACGTGAATCATGTTTCCTTTTCGGAAAAATAAATTCACAGTAGCACCGCTCCCCTAGGCCAGTTTTATTTTTAAATGTTCTTTCGGCTGCTAACGAAGCTCTGTCTTGACAATAGCAGAAATAACTCATGGGGTCACATATTTTGAAATGATCTGCAAACTCTCTGTCAGGACGGGAATTCTAGTGACTAGCAGAATCCAGTCCTTGGTTTTCCAACCCATTTTAAGAGAAGCATACTAGTAGCAAGACAGTAGACTGCACCCCCACTAAAGTAATTTTAATACAGTGGTACCTTGAGATATGAGTTTAATTCGTTCCGTAACCTTGAGGCTGGGAAACTATGAGACGCTTGAGTCTCGGTAAACTGGTGGGTCGTGTGCAGCCGGCCGATCCGCGCGATGACTCCTATCTCAACTGTTGCTCGTATTTCAAAGCAAAAGTCGCTTGCTCGAGGGCTCGTATCTCAAAAATCTCCTATGTTAAGGCACTCGTATCTCGAGGTACCACTGTATTACTCTAGCCATTTTTGTTATTGTTTATTTATTTATTTTCAAAATATATTTTATGGGTTATTTTATAGCGAGCAAGGGAGAGAGTTAGAAACATCGATGAGAGAGAAACATCGATCAGCTGCCTCCTGCACACCCCCTACTGGGGATGTGCCCAAAACAAAGGTACATGCCCTTGACCAGAATCCAACCTGGGACCTCTCAGTCCGCAGGCCAAGGCTCTATCCACTGAGCCAAAACCGGCTTCGGCTTGTTATTTTTTTTTTTTTAATGTCGTATTGACTTTTAGAGAGCGAGGAATATCAACATTGGAGCCAAATATGGATTGACTGCCTCCTGCACGTCCCCCAGCTGGGTTTGAGCCCAAACCGCAGGCATGTGCCCCAATCAGGAATCGAACCAGCAACCTCTGGGTGCACGGATGAGGCTCAACCACGTGAGCCACACCACCAGGGTGACGATGGACCTTTTAAGAGTCTTTAAGTCACTTCACTTCATGGGCATTAACAAGGGCAGGTTGTGTGAGTTTGAATAATTCCCTCCTCAGGTAGGAAAGGGTTGGCTGTGTCCTTCTGGCAAATGTTCCTATCCAGCTATTTAAATTGACACAGAATGGTTCTCGTTGCTTCTTCCCTAATCCATCCCGGAAGTCTACCTGGGTGGCCTTCCTAATGAGTGCCCGCTAGAGGGGAGTGGCGGTAGCGATGACTGCTGGAAACCAGACAAACATTGTCTCACTCACAGAAAGATGTGGACAGGAGAGACCAGAAGGCTGGGCAATCTTCATTGTCTGAAAGGTCAGAGCTCATCACTCACTGTTTTGTTGAAACGTTGTTAGCTGAAGCAGCCTCTACCTGTTTGTCCATGTAAATTTCTATTCTTGGCATTTCCTGCCTAAAGGTCAAGGGTGTATCCCCTAGTCTTAATAAAAGGGATAGCAAGGCCCAAGGAAGGGGCAGTCTTTCCACTAGAGCAGTGGTTCTCCACCTTTCTAATGCTGCAACCCTTTAATACAGTTCTTCATGTGGTGGTGACCCCCAACCATACTTCATAATTGTAATTTTGCTATTGTTATGAATTATAATGTAAATACCTGTGTTTTCTGATGGATTTAGGTGACCCCTGTGAAAGTGTCGTACGACCCCCAAAGGAGTCGTGACCCACAGGTTGAGAACCACTGCACTAGAGGAAGGCTGCCACCTGGCCCCCCAATATTCCCAACTTAATGCTTTTCTAGTCTCTTTTCGTTTGCGTGCGGCCTCCTCCAGAACCTGAACCGTGAACCGGGAACCCTGAACCACGTGGGACGTGAAAGAGGCTCCCACACTGGTGGCATGTGAAGTGAGATGGCTTGCAAAGGGACAGTTTGTTGTGACTACATGTGACCGTTGATGCTGGATGTCACTGCACAACATCAGGCCAGCAAGTTCAAGACCAAGGGCTATTCCCTGATAGGAATTCTTTCCTGAACTGGAGATGCCAACCAGCCGCCCAGGAGAAGGGAAAGGACGGTGCTCATGACCCCTTCTCCTCCCTCAGGACCCGCAGGGAGTCGCGCTCACCCCTGAGCTGAGGCCTTCGGTTGAAACGGCATCTCCTCTCCCATCCTCGTGGCGATTTTCTCCCACAGGCCAAGCCATTTTTGAATCCTCACTTTATCTTCGCCGGCCCTGTGTGTGGTTTTCGCTCTCCCCCTCCCCGAAGGATTTCTGAAAGGGGCGCATAATCTGCATGAATAATTTGCGGAGGTAACGCTGCCTTTTTTTCTCCTAACGAGGAAAATGCGCACTTAGCCATCATCTTTGTAGCTAAAAGCTGCTAACGGTAATGGCTTCGCAATTTCCCGACATCGCCTTTGAAATGCCCGAGCTGGAAGCGTGAGAAACGCTCGCTGTGCCTGTGTATCAGCTCAAAAATGTTTGCTAAAAACGCAAACGCCCTTCCCACGAAATATTTCACATACAACACGAGGATGCTTTGCAAACAATGATTGCCAGGAGTTCCGAGAAGCCGGGATACGGCTCGCTCGCTCCGTGAACTGGTCAGGGCAGTAACAGCATTTCTTACGGTCTGAAGGGGTCACAGTAAAGTAATCCCGCTGAGCCCTCGCCAGTGTGGCTCAGTGGATAGAGCGGCGGCCTGAGGACTGAAGGGCCCCAGGTTCGATTCTGGTCCAGGGCACATGCTCGGGTTGCAGGCTCGATCCCCAGTAGGAGGCGTGCAGGCGGCAGCTGATCGATGATTCTCTCTCATCATTGATGTTTCTCTCTCTCCCTTCCTCTCTGAAATCAATAAAAACAGGTTAAAAATAATAATAATCCTGCCGACAAATTCTGTGACGCGTGAAAATTAGTAGTATATGGGCCCTTCCTTAAGAAATTCCTGGTCTCACTGGTCACACAGACACATGGACAGATGGACTGCAATGAGACGATGACTGAATTGTATGATCGAGGTACAGTGACAGGCAGTCACGGCAATGCCAGGCGGGGTGACCAACCCCCTTTTCTTCCTCTAACAGATTTTTACTGGCTTCGGACAGGAGGGGAGAGGGAGAGAGAGACGGAACATCACCGCCTCCCGGAAGCCCTCCAGGACCTGCCTGAGACTCCGAGCTCCCCAACTCCTGGCTCTGGCTGGGACGCACTGTTGCCGTGGCTACCACCTCTCATCTCCACTGGCACTTACCAGGAACGTCACCCAGGGACGCTTCCAGTGTGGGTCATGGGATAAACAAGAAGAACTATTCGATTTCAGAGTAAACAGCTGAATAGGAACATATGCAAGAAGATCCCAGCAAACTGTTTTCCACACGCGGGAATGAGTCCGATGCCATCACGTCCGTCGGAGGGGAGCCCGGCAGTCCTGGGACGAGGGCTCAGTCCACAGCCTTACTACACTCCAGGGCCACCCGGCGTCACATGGGGGGGCCCTCCTCCGTGTCTTTATCCTTCTGAGAGCGGGGAGCCGTTTCCCTGGGAGGGGCCTTCTCTGCTCCAGTGAACGAGGATGGAAAACACCCCAACTATGGAGCTGAGCACGAGCCGCATGGGGTGCTCACATCTGGCTGCCCACCTGAGGGGGTTGGGCTGGCAGAGAGGGGCGCCCTGAGCATCTGGTCTGGACCCCGCGATCCGCATGTCCAAGCTACCCAGACCCAGGGAGGACTCGCGAAGCTCTTCTGCGGTTCCTCTCCCGTGTCCCTCGCTTCCTGAGAGGTGGACAGGGACACAGAAGCAGTGGCGGGAGGCTGGCCAGGAGGAAGGAGAGGAGAGCCATTCGGGTCAGGGGCGGGGGTGGGAGTGCTCCAGGCTCCTGGGAAGATGAGCAGAGGCAACTCTGGCCTCAGAGCCTCTGGCACCAGCAGGGGTGCCCCCTGCCTGGTCGTCCCCATTCCCGCTGCCCCCCCCCCCTTTCCCCGCCTCCAGTGAAAGCAGAAGAGGGTCTGGAACTTGGTCGCTGGAGAAGCCGAGCAGGCAGGTGACTGAGCGGGGAAAAGCCCAGGAGGCCACTGTGACCCGTCTTAACCTTCGGAGTGGCCCTCCACCTCTGGTGTGGGGGGAAGAAGAACGAGTAGCTGGAGGAGCAGCAGCCAGGGGGCAAGGTACCCTGATCCCGACAGAACAGAAACAGCCTGGCGCGGGCAAAGCCAGTGTTTCCTGTAAGTCACGCCTCTCAGAGAATAATGCCCAGTGTCTGTAGGCAGCAATCTTTAAAAATGGATGAGAGAGAGCGAGAGCGAGAGAGACAGACAGACATTGATGTGAAAGCGGCCCATCTACTGCTTGCCTCCTGCATGTGCTCCAACCAGGGATGGAGCCATAAACGTGGGCATGTGCCCTGACCGGGAGCCTGCAGCCTGCACGCTGTGGTGGATGGAAGATGCACACTGTGGTGGATGGGAGACACTCCACCCAGCCGAGCCGCCCGGCCGGGGCTGCTGGTAGCAGTTTCTGTCTGTGGAGAAGACAGGCCACACAGGGAGAAGCACTGGAAACTGTCCACCGCCATCAACTCGCTGATGGATTTCCAGTGTCAGACCTGGCCCCACGCCCCCTCTTTGGAGCAGATTTGCACTATAACTCGCTCGGATCTCACCGACCGCGCATATTGTCGGATGAGCATTTGTTTTCGACGTGTGCCACGAGGGTGGCCATGACCTCTGTGTCGTGCATTTGCCAAAGTAAGTCACAGGTGGTGGCATGAAACACGGCCTCGGGCCCAGTGTGGGTTCAGCACTTCGGGAAAGTCATCCGTCTTTCCCCATTTTTTTTTTATCCCTCGTTCAAGCTGCCACGCTCGCTTAGTATACAGAGCACGCAGAATGTGATCTTTCTTTCCATTCGCCATTAAATCAAAGTTTAAACATGCATTTATATTTTCTATATTTATGATAGTTTCGGCATTTGAGACTTTTTAATTTCCTGATGGTCAAGCGTGTTTAATGACTCAAGTATAAATATTTTATAGCCTGTCCTCATTATTCCTCATTAGCAGCGGAGCCGCATTTTATCCAGCGAGGCGCACCCCTTAGGGCCCACCAGAAACATGGGCTGACTGCCTTCTGCACAGCCGCGGACAGGTGAGCACATGCACGGACAGGTAAGCACACGCACGGGCAGGTGAGCACACACACGGACAGGTGAGCGCACACACGGACAGGTGAGCGCACACACACGGACAGGTGAGCATACACGCGGACAGGTGAGCACACACGCGGACAGGTGAGCACACACATGGACAGGTGAGCGCACACACAGACAGGTGAGCACAGATGCGGATATGGACAGGTGAGCACACACACGGACAGGTGAGCACAGACACGGACAGGTGAGCACACACACGGACAGGTGAGCACAGACGTGGATACGGACAGGTGAGCACACACACGGACAGGAGAGCACACACACGGACAGGGGAGCACAGACACGGACAGGTGAGCACACACACAGACAGGTGAGCACACACACAGACAGGTGAGCACACACACAGACACGGACAGGTGGGCACACACACGGACAGGTGAGCACACACATGGAAAGGTGAGCACACGCACGAACAGGTGAGCACAGACACGGACAGGTGAGCACGCACACGGACAGGTGAGCACAGACACGGACAGGTGAGCACGCACACGGACAGGTGAGCACAGACACGGACAGGTGAGCACACACACGGACAGGTGAGCACACACACGGACAGGTGAGCACACACACGGACAGGAGAGCACACACACGGACAGGCAAGCACACAAACGGACAGGTGAGCAGAGACACAGACAGGTGAGCACACACATGGACAGTGAGTACAGAGAGGAGTCAGGTGAGCACACACACGGACAGGTGAGCACACACACAGACAGGTGAGCACAGACACAGTCAGGTGAACACACACACACGGACAGGTGAGTATAATCACGGCACTCACATAATGACAGACTCACAGAACTCCCCGTGGCAAGCCCACAGCTGGTCACAGGACCAGCAGCTGACGGGACACCAATGGGGGACATGCTTCTCTCCAGGCGTTAGCAGTCTCACTGCTTTAAGCGGCTCAGCCTGGTTCCTTGCAGAAGAGCTACACGCACACCGACTTCCACCGGGGGCTCGGATGGGGCCAGGGGGGCTGGTCCTGGGGTTCCGGCAGAGACCAGTTCGGCCCCTGACCAGGGGACAGAGGCCGAAACCCGTGTCCAGGGGCCCCCTGCCCGGGACGCCTTTCTCCTGGGCCTGTCGGAGGCACTGGCATTGGAGACGCACCTGCCAGCCGAACCGCAGTGGAGCGTGTGAATGTTCCGTCACGGAGGACAGACGCTCCCCGCACTGTGGCCAGAAACCACTGTGATCGCTAAAATGTCATTTCAGTCAGATCAGGACCCCCTTTCCCCCCCGCAAAAAAAGATCATTGCTGCTTTTCCAAGTCACCCACAGAAAGTTTGGACCGTAAGTGAAACGCCATCCTGATGACTGTGTGGCGTGTCTAACAATAGCGCCTGCTTTACGTGGGTTCGATACTGGGGCCTTAATGAGGCTGACCTTTAAAGAAGGAGCTTTCTGGAACCGGAACTCTTCACCGGACTTCTGCGGGGCACTTCCCACGCCATCGACCCACCAGAGAGGGTGACGCGGGCTTTCTCATTTGTGTCGGACGCCAAATACCACGGTGTCCCCCCAAAATGCACTCACGCTTTGCATGATCATGAGTCCCCATTGTTAACTCTGAAAGGAGAGACACAGCAAGCGAGCCGCAGGCTGTTCACGCGTGTCTCCCAGTTTTGGGGACCCCCTGTATGTTTGCCACCTCGTCGGCCAAACACCGAGAATGTAATGCATACTGAGAGCAGGTGAAATGTTGCCTAATGCTACAAACCAAGTTTTTTGGGGTGAGCTAGGGTGGGGTGGGGTGAGCAAAAACCCAAATCCTGCTCTGAGCAGCACCTCCTAAGCAGGGAATCATGCTGGAGAGTTTGCAGCAGCTGATCCGGACCCATCCTTCTCTAACTCTCCCTTTAGCTTCCAGAGTCTCCACACCTGCCTCATTCTACCCGAACCCCCGGGGAGGAGGGGGGAACCCGGCTTGAGGAGCACCCCGTGTTCACCAGAGAAGAACCCCCGTCTCCTGTGGGGGGGGGTCACGACCTTACACTCGGGTGTTGCCACGGTGATGTCCTCAGTCAGAGGTGACCCAGTCTCACCCTTCAGGTCTCTGGATGTTTCTCCACCAGCGGGGGGTGGGGAACGTCTGGCCCTCGGGCCGTAGCAGGCCTGCAAACCCGCTGGGCCTCACATCCTGTGTGACATAGAGCACACCCTCCACGTCACAGTTAACGGGACGCTTCCTTCCCCAGGAGGGACGCAGAAGGGCTGAGTGTCGGGAAGGAGAATCTATAGACAGGATGCAGCAAGTGCAGTGGAAGACAGTGCCAGGCCCGAGCAGGACCGAGGGACGCGGGGGTACGGCTGCCTGGACTCCCCCCCGCCCATGCTGATCCCCTCGCAGCCCCTTCGCCCGGCCTCACCTGAGAGTCCACCCAGGAGCGGCCGTGGGGGGTCTCGGAAGTGTGCGAGTCACACGGCACACAAACTATCTCACCCTGTACCTTCCTGATCCCCGGAGGAGAGAGCAGTGGCTCGAAAAGTGTCTCCGATACCAAGTTAAACCCGACCACTGGTAGTACAGTGGTACCTCGAGATACGAGTTTAATTCGTTCCGTCACCTTGAGGCGTGGGAAACTCTGATACGCTCGAGTCTCTGTAAACGGGTGGGTCGTGTGCAGCCGGCCGATCCGCGCGATGACTCCTATCTCAACTGTTGCTCGTATTTCAAAGCAGAAATCGCTCGCTCGACGGCTCGTGTCTCAAAAATCTCGTATGTTAGGGCACTCGTATCTTGAGGTACCACTGTACTCTTCTGTGAGTTACAGAAATAGTGCATCGGACGCAGAACCAAACATGCAGCAGGAAGGAAAGGCAGGAAAGAGGAAGGGAAGGACAGAAAGAGGGAGAGAGAAGAGGGAGAGAGAAGAGGAAGGGAAGGAAAGAGAAAGGGAGAGAGAAGAGAAAGGGAGAGAGAAGAGGAAGGGAGAGAGAAGAGAAGAAGTGAGACTTGGCATCGTCATGGCAATGGCCTACATTCACCAGGCACTTCCCTCTTAAAAATAGTAACAATAGAATCCTTTCCTCTCCACTTCGATGGAATCACTGAACAGGTGCTCCCAATTACCAGAGAACAAGGCGCGCAGGATCAGATTCTGCATAATCTTTTTTTTTTCTTTCCCTTTTACTTGCAGTTTCCCAAACAGAACGCCACACGCGCGACTCCTGACTTCATTTGCTTCTTCAGCCAAGCTGGCACGAGGACAATGCACCTCCTCGGGGAACCAGCCGGATTAAAAGGCCGAGGTTTGCCACCCTGTCGAAAAGATGCCGCCGGCGGAGGTGCCGTGGCAGTGAGCTACCTCGGGCGAACGGGCGGGCGGGAGTTGAGAGAATGGAAATTCTATCTATGGTCCTCCCGTTCAGAGATTCCGGCGACACCCCTTCCTCCTGGGACCCGCGACACGGGGGCGTGCGGCCGAGAGACAAAGAAGAGGGACCGAACTAGAACAATGCCAGGTCAGCGGGCTGGCACCCGGGCCGCCACGGCGGGCAGCGTTTCCAGTTTATGGAGAGATGGCTCCTTTCCTAACCGGTCCCGGAGAGCGGTCATTCTCCCCCCAGCACGCCAGCAAGTGTGTATGGCTAATCGATCCGCTTTGATTACTGTGAAAACGGACTTCCGTCACCCAAGAGCATTCTAGATTCCAGAGGTAAACACAGAGAACGGTCATCCGGCTCTGGTTCATTCGTTCCGAGAGATGTTCAAGGGTTGGGGTGGGGGGCGGGAGAGGAAGGACATTTCCTACGCCAGGCCCCGGGCCAGGGCCTTCCAATCTGCCCGCACGTCACCTTGTGCGTGGACGTGGCCACCTCCTTGGAGGGGCGGGTGGCGGCTCCCAGGGGGGCTTGTCCGAGACACACTGATACTCAGACCACAGGGCACGCTGTGACAGCACAGTCCACAGAGGGAAACGGTGTATCCCCTTCCCAAATATCCTCAGACAGACAGACAGACAGAGGGAAACAGTGTACCCTCTTCCCCCAGCACCCCCAGACAGACAGACAGACAGAGGGAAGCAGTGTATCCTCCTCCCCAAACACCCCCAGACAGACAGACAGAGGGAAGCAGTGTACCCTCTTCCCCCAGCACCCCCAGACAGACAGACAGAGGGAAGCAGTGTACCCTCTTCCCCAAACACCCCCAGACAGACAGACAGACAGACAGAGGGAAACAGTATACCCTCTTCCCAAACACCCCCAGACAGACAGACAGAGGGAAACAGTGTACCCTCTTCCCCCAGCACTCCCAGACCGACAGACAGACAGAGGGAAACGGTGTACCCCTTCCCCCGGTACCCCCACACACAGCGCGGGTGGAAGGGGTGAGAAGCCGCAGAATGGCGGCGTCGCCCCGGCAGACGTCGCGCCAGATAAGAGCGCCGCGCGGGGTGAACAGATGTTCCCTCGCCGCCGAGCGTGTTCACGGCGGCTCCATAAATCAAGCGCTAAGTGCACAAATCATGTATCTTATTACAGGAGCGACGGCAGCCGGCGTGGCGTTCAAAGGCGCTCGCTGAAATACGACGGAGCCGTGTTCCGGGGACATGTGCCGAACACACGGGGGCTTCGGGGTACAGATGCTGCGGCCGACAGCACGCACGGCGGGGCCGGGAGCCGGAGGCGGGGCGGGTGGATGAGCCGAGCGGAAGGACCCGCTGCAGGAGCGCCTCCTTGGAACGGAGGCTGTTTTTGCATCGAGGACAGCACGGCCCCCTCCCCGGGAGGGTCCCTCATCAATCAGAGTTCCGCTCTTCCTCCCCCCCCCCTGCACCCCGGCGGCTCCTCTCGTTGCTGGAAATATACTCCCAGCTGTCAGGGTTTTAGTATCCATCAGGCTCTCTCTGCTCCCTGGGCTTCGCGTGGGAAAGGAAAAAAAAAAAAGAAAAAAAAGCTTGGCTGATTCGCCGATAAATCTGTCTCCCTCCCGTCTGTTTGTGTTTACGGTACCTGCTCGGGCTGGGGACCAGACGGTGACAGTGAATGAAGGCCACGCAGGCGGTCGATTTCCCTAAACCGCACGCGGGAGCTTGCGATCCACGGAACAAACAGGCAGGCCCCCGGGGGCCGGTGAAGGAGCAGCAGCCGGGTTCTCATTCCCGCAGCTCGGAACCGGCTGCGTGTGGCCACGTCCTCCCCAGGAAGGGTGCAGGGGTCCTGGGCGCGGCCACAGCGTCTGTGTCAGCGCCGTTCCGAGCGAGCATGGCCTGCGCCCCAGCCCGGGGGGAAGAAACCCCGACTCTCAGGCCCCCCGGATCCCACAGGACTCCCCAGGGCCCCGGGGGCAGAGGAAGTTGGAGAAGAACGGGTCTCGGTTTGAAGTTGTAATAAAGCAACAGGCCCCGGCCCTGTGCTGTGCAGACACGGGATGGCCCTGGCCGTCTTGGAAGTTCTAGTAAAAATATATGTCTTTTTTTTTTCTTTGTGTAATGTCTTTATGATTTGAGAGAGGAAGAGGGAGAGAGAGAGAGAGAAACATCAATGATGAAACAGAAACATGGACCGGCTGCTTCCTGCACGCCCCCTACTGGGGGTCAAGACCACAACTGGGGCACATGCCCTGAACAGAGTTCAAACTGGTGACCTCTTGGTGCACAAGTTTACCCTTAACCACTGAGCAACACGAGCTGGAGAGAGCATTTCTTTCCTGTCCAGCAAACTGCCCTGTGTGTTGAGCACTGATGTAACCAGTGGTTCTGAGCCTTCCTAATGCTGTGACCCTTTCACACAGCTCCTCATGTCGTGTGACCCCCCAACCATACATTTATTTTCCTTGCTACTTCATCACTGTCATTTTGCTACCATTATGAATCGTCATGTAAATATCTGTGTTTTCTGATGGTCTCGGTTGAGAACCAGTAGCAGGGTCGCCTAAGACCGTCGGAAAACACAGATATTTACATTACGACTCATCATAGTAGCAAAATGACAGTTATGAAGTAGAAAGAAAAATCACATTATGGCTGGGGGTCCCCACCACGTGAGACCCGGAGCCGGCGGGTCCTGCCGGCACAGGGTGAGGCGCCCCCTTTTACCTGACTACCGTGCACCTCACCCGGAAAGAAGAACCTGCAAAGCCCAAGGGAACGGCATGGCAGACAGACCAACAGATGCCACAGACCCCAGGGCCCGCCTGCGGACCGGGCCTTCCTGCTGGCCTGGTCCTCATCCCGTGAACTGTCTCGGCGGACGAGGTTCATTTTGGCTCATCCACGGAATCGCTGGGTGAGATTAGGCCACACGTTTCTCGCGCCTCACGTCTCTGCATTTTTAACCTTAAAGTGCGAGCACTGTTCCACCGAGACCCCTTTCCCCGAGGTCAGAAGTTCGGACGGGTGCTGAGGCCGCTGCAGAGAAAGGCCGATGGGCACAGTGGAAGGATCCGGGCGGGAGCTGGCGTGGGGGCGCTCCGGGGAGTGCTGGCACTTTAAATAGATAACGAGCCGGCGGCACAGCCTCCCCCGTGGCATCTGACACCACGTCTCCCGCCGACACGAGTGGAGAGCCTTTTCATTTGTGTTTTCCCCCACGGCTTCTGTCTGCTTGTCGAGTGGGACTCTCGCCTCGCCGGGAGCCCTGGCTCGTGAGAAGGAGCTGCGCGGCGGGGCTGCTGGCGGCACCCGGAACCGGGGAGCGAGCCGCGTGCCCCTGCACCCGAGCCTGGTGCCAGCAGCCCCGCCGCGCAGCTCGGCGCCGCTGCCTCCGGCCAGGATCAGACTCCCCAGCGCCGTCCCTGGGCCGTGCCCACACCGTCCATACCCACATCGTCCGTGCTGACCCCATCTGTGCCCACCCTGGTCCATGCCCACCCCAGTCCGTGCCACGCCGGCTGCTCTGACGTCACCTGGCAGGTGCGCTTCCGGACCCCTGCGTGCAGAAGCCCTCATGGGCACTGACGGGTGCAGAGCACCCACCTCTGCTCACCCCTGGAGGCTCCGCATGGTGACTATGGAGCCTGGGCCTGGGGTCAAGAAGGAGCTGGTCTGAACCCAGCGCTGCCACAGGTTTACCGAGAACAGAGACACGCCTCCACTTCCAATTCTTCACTCAAACAAACACACACTGCACAGCCCGGCTGGGGTGGCTCAGTGGTTGAGCACTGACCCATGAACCAGGAGGTCACTGTTTGGATTCCCGGTCAGGGCACATGCTGGGGCTGTGGGCTCGATCCCCAGTAGGGGGCGTGCAGGAGGCAGCCGATCCATGTTCCTCTCTCATCACTGGTGTTCCTCCCTCCCTCCCTCTCTCTTCCTCCCTCTCTAAAACTCAGTGAAAGACTTACTAAACACACACACACACACACACACACACACACACACAATGTCAGAAGCTTGCCTGGGGTTCAGATGTCAACATGAGGAGGACACTGCTTGCGGGCGGGTCAGCAAAGTGCCTGGCACAGCGCCCACCTCTGATGCAGCTATGGGACCTCCGCACCCCACCAGGGAGGCTGCCTCAGGCGCTAACACCCGTCCACCTGTGTCTGTGTGGCCCGTGGCAGCGGCAGCCACTCCCGGGGGAGGAGGCCCGCCTCGCTCTGTCCTCAGGAGAAATGCCAGCTCCGGGGACAGCCAGCCTGCAGCCCGCCGCAAGGGAGACCCCTGGCATCGGGGGAAATGCACCGCCGGGCAAGGGCACTGCCTGCCGCGTGATGAGCCCCGACCATTCCCCAGCCGCTTCCCCCCCAGCAGCTGAGGGGTACGCCTGGCTTCTCCCCCCAGGGGCTCTCGGCTCCTGGGTCCCTGGAGCCCACGTTCCCGGCAGCAGCTGTGCTGGACAGTTCTCTGTGCAGCTCACGGCACTGAGTGGCCGCCGTCCATCGTGTGAGGGGAAGTCACTCCCGGGACACGAACCATGTGGGTCACTCCCGACACGTGGCCTCGCCAGGATGCAGGACGAGAGGGCAGGCGGCGAGTGTGCTTGCTGGAGCCTTGGGACACGCCGGGCCTGCCTTAGCCACGGCTGCGCCGGCTCTTCGGCCCCATCCCCAGGTGGGCGGCTCCTGTGTTGGGGTTTCCTCCCTCTGTCCCCCAACACCCGGTGCCATTTGCCCGCTCGGCTCTCCATCTTTGCTCGGCATCAATGTCCCTGGGTCGGTGAGGCACCTGAGGAAATCCCGCGTCTGAGCATCCGTAACACAGGGACGGGAGCTCCTCGTCCAGCTGCTTCTGGGACTGGGACCTCCAGAGAGACCTGAGGAGGCCCCAAGGCTGCGGAAGGCCCGCCTGCAGGCCGCTCCGGCTCAGTCCTCATCCGGCACCGGGACTGCGGCCAGACGCCGCCGCACCCGCTCGCCACCGCCGGCCCTGGCTCTTGTGCCACATCACGAGCAGGAGGACTCTGTGTCCCGTGTGCTTTGAGGTCCCTTTCCGGTCGCTGCCAAACAGCCCCTCACGGAGGTTTTATTTCCCTGCCATTGTCCTCCCACTTGGAGCGCAGGTGAGGGTGCGGGGAGGACGGGGCAGCTGTGCCCGCACCTGCTCTCCCCCCGCCCCCTCCCGCCGTCCCTGCTCCAGAGCACCTGCCGGGGCACCTCCCTCTCTCCGCACCAACAGGCTCAGTTCCCAGCTGCCGGGCGGCCTCCGCCCCTCTGCAGAGGCTGGGACTCTCTCCCTCCTCTGAGAGCCCCGCCCCCTCCAGCCAGGACCCAGGCCGCATCCCCTCCCCCCCATCTTCTCCCTCACAGGCCTTAAATGGGAAAACCACCACCGCCCTCTCTGAGGCCCTGTCAGTCCTCACCTCTTTGAGACCTGGGCCTGTCTCCCCTGGGAGGGGGTCTGGCATGGGGGGAGGGGTACTCTGCCCCACATGGCTCCCCAGAGGTACCTGGACATCCCTCCCCGCCCCCCGCCCCGCCCCTGGATGATATTTCATCCCTTTCACACACAGCTGGCGGCGCTGCCTTGCAGATCCCTCAGGTGGCGCCTCTGTGACTTCTCCGGGTGGGGTTGGGGGTCCTGCTGCCTGTTTCCTGGACTCGGCTCCTCCTCTCACCCCGCAGCTCCCCTCTGAGGTCTGGTTCCACTTTGTACCTGACCGTGTCCACGGGTAACCTCATCCGCGTCCACGTGTCTGGGGGACCGGGACCGAGCTCAGCGTTTGCCACAGTCCAGCGGTCCCAGAAGCTGGGAGGTTCAATATTTAGACAGACAGACAGACACACACACACACACACACACACACACACACACACACACCTGTACAGTCTTTAGACAGATACACACACACACACACCTGTGCAATCTTTAGACAGATACACACACACACACACACACACACACACACCTGTACAATCTTTAGACAGATACACACACACATACACACACCTGTACAGTCTTTAGACAAATACACACACACATACACACACCTGAACAGTCTTTAGACAGATACATAGACACACACCCCTGTACAGTCTTTAGACAGATACACACACACACACACATACATTTTCTTTAAAATGTTTAGGACCTATTAGTGAGGACATCTGTGACAGCGATGCTCAGACCCTGGGAGTCTGTGGTCTCGGGACCACCTTTAAAGGGGAGACGCTACCGGGAGTCACTCGCTGTTGGGGTGATGGAGGAAGTTTCTATTCCCGGTCACATGCAGGATTGAAAGGGCGGCGGCACTCAATGTTCTGAGAACTCTGCTCTGCCTCTTGACAAGCTCCCATATGTCTCAGTGTAAACACGGCAGAGTGAAAACGTGCCCCGGTCTCTCTCTTCCTCAGCATCGGAGGGTGTTGCACACTATTGTCGAAAGCCTAAACAGGCGTCAGCCTGCAGACTGAAGGGTCTGCAGTATCTCAGAGGCCCTTCTGATAGCAAACCTGATTTCATTCATTCCATTGTGCCAAGAGACATATGGTCCCTTTTTTATTACTGATTTTTTTACAGAGAGGGAGGGAGAGAGAGTTAGAAACATCAAGGAGAGAGAAACATCGATCAGCTGCCTCCTGCATGCCCCCTACTGGGGATGTGCCCGCAACCCAGATACATGCCCTTGAGTGAAATCAAACCTGGACCCTTCAGTCTGCAGGCTGACGCTCTATCCACTGATCCAAACCGGTTTCGGCGACATAACGCTTCTTCACAAGAAGGCTGACTTGCTTCATTTTTGCAGTTACGTAAATTGGAAAGGATTCCGGTAAAAACAACGGAAGCAGTTAAGCATCAGAATATTGGGATAAAGTCTGTTATTTCCTAAAAACCTGTCAATTCTACATCTGCCGAGCTTAAAGCAGAAAACTGATCTCTCCAAGGCATCCAGCCCCAACTCCCCATTTTCCATCATCACACAGCTGGCCCATAGCAAGGTGGAAGGAAGCCCTGTTGTTCGGTCTGTCTTTTCTTCACTTCAGTTCGTCGCGAGATAAGTCACAGAGTGATGGGGTCACTGTGGCCCCTGTGATTTGAACCCTGTTTCTCAGAGATTAAAAAGCTGATGCTGGAAGTTGCTCGTGTGGAAACAGTGGTGGACTCGGCTGATCCTGTAGACCAACACCCATTAACAATCAGAACACGAATGACTAACATACAATTAAATTTTAAAAAATCTGCCCCGCTTAAAAAAAAGAGAGTGACCTTGAAGGCGTCCGAGATCACGCAGCACACGTCAGCCCCCGGTTCGCAGACACGCGAGGCTTTGCTGCTGGACCCGGGCCGGGAGGCAGGACGTGAGTGTCCCATCAGAGGTTGGACCAAAGGAAAACAGGTCAAAAGCTCCGACAAAACAGAGACCCCCTCCATGTCTGAGAGGAAACTAGAAAAACAAGGCAATGGCACCTCAAGAATGAGTACGGCATTTTGCTCTCTGCTCTGGGCCCCAGGTCTCCCCTCCAACAAACTGAGACCAGAAACTTCCCTGAGGGAGAGAGGATCTGATATAAATGTCGGGAACCAACCCAGGCACTGGTGGGGGCTGCTGCAAATCCCAGGACATTGATGAAACGCAAACCCTGGGACACGCCTTCACAAATAGGGTGCAAGCCTCCCATAGGGGAAAAGACCTAGCGTGAGCTCGCAGGATACAGGGCAGGATCAGCTGGCACCAGACACAGAACGTGCGATGTGAGCACCAGAGTCACGCCATTTACGGGCGCGGGCAGACAGTGAGAGGGTGTCAAGTGACTGCGGATAAAAAGAAACGGGATCCACGACAAAAACAGCAGAAAGTTATGATTAAAAAGAAAAAGACGCAGGAAAACAACACACAGAGAACTTCTCGAAAAACGATTATGGAGGTTTCTGAAAGCCCACGGTTCATTTGAGGTTACAGTCTTCTGGTTCTCCTTCGTTTCTGGGAAAATGTGAGCATCGTCTTTCCCTGCCCTCGGTGGAGTCGCCGCGACTGACCGCGTGGCCGCCTTTGCCAGTGACATGGCCGCCACACTGGCCTGTGTCCGGGTGGGGAAGAAGCTTCCAGACCCAGTGCACAGCCCCTCCGGCCTCTTCGTCCTCCCTCAGGAGCTGCAGAATCACTCCGGGCGGTGGCTCCGCCCACAGGGGGGTCCCCGAGCACAGCAAGGAGCAGGGCCCCCAGGATGCCTTGTGCTGGCCGGGCAGGTAACACGAGGGAGAAAGAACCTCCGTGCTTCTAGCCTGGAGAGGTGGGGGTGTGTGTGGCTAGGACAGCACAAATTAGCCATCGGGACTGGAACTGACCCACCATGTTAAGCAGCAGAGCAGACCATGATGAAGAACGGATTTAAAAACTGGACTAGGATTTCTTTCTTTTTTTAAAAAAATATATGTTATTGATTTTTTACAGAGAGAAAGGGAGAGGGATAGAGAGTGAGAGACATCGATCAGCCGCCTCCTGCACGCCCCCCACCGGGGATGTGCCCGCAACCAAGATACATGCCCTTGACCGGAATCGAACCTGGGACCTTTCAGTCTGCAGGCCAATGCTCTATTCACTGAGCCACACCGGGTTTCGGCAGGATTTCTTTTTTAATCCTCACCTGAGGATTTCCATGGATCGTTAGAGAAAGAGTAGAAGAAGGGAGGGAAGAGGAATGATGGAAAGGAGGGGGAAAGAGAAAGAGAGAGAGAGAGAGATACATCCATGTGAGAGAGATACATGGATTGGTTGCCGTCCACCTGCATCCGGAGTGGGGCTTCGGGGATGGAACCTGCGACCCAGGTGTGCGCCCTTGATTGGGAATCAAACCAATTAATTACCCTTGGGTCTGCAGGCTGAAGTTCTAACCACTGAGAGGCACAGGCCAGGTTGTCGTAGGAATTTAAAAAATTCGCCTGGAGTGCAGAATGGAGATATAAAGATATAAAAAATATATATATGACATGATCACTATAAGTTATAAACAGGAGGAATAAATGGCCCAGAATAGGTATAATTAGACAGGCAGAGAAGGCCAAACGAGCAAAACGTTTCATGTCAATATTCAAACAAAGGAGGGATTAAGAATTTTTCAAAACTGAAAAAGGGACATTTGTCTGCTGGCTGAAAATCATCACAGGAGAAAAAACTAGTATTAAATGCATAATTAAACATGTCATAATGAGAACGGGGCACTCCCATCACCAAGAGCAAAGCTTAAAAGCAAACAGAGGAGAAAAGACAGACCACATCAAAGATTGCCCGTTTGACCGGCAGAAGACTACTTAGCGGCTGTGACAAAGAACAGAAGACAGTGTAACCCTATCCTCACAGTGCTGAGGGGGAAAACATCGTCAGCGAGAAACTCCAAATCTAGTTTAACATTATCCATGCAAAAAAAGCAAAAGAGCCAAAACCGGTTTGGCTCAGTGGATAGAGTGTCGGCCTGCAGACTGAAAGGTCCCAGGTTCGATTCCGGTCAAGGGCATGTACCTTGGTTGTGGGCACATCCCCAGTGGGAGGTGTGCAGGAGGCAGCTGATTGATATTTCTCTCTCATCCATGTTTCTCTCTATCCCTCTCCCTTCCTCTCTGTAAAAAAATCAATAAAGTATATTAAAAAAAAGCAAAAGAATGGCAACTCATGAAAAGCAATAGTAAATGGTTCACTATGAAGAGAACACATAGGTATGTTGAGGCAAAGGGACCTGAACTCCAAGGCACTGAGATGCCAGAAGGAATGACGGACAATGAATTGGTAAGTGAGGGGAAAACCTAAGTTAAGTTGAGCCTTGATTATTATATTAAACGTAAAACAAATAATTACGAACTGTAAGATAAATCAAGTGGAGCTGAAATACAGTGGTACCTCGAGATATGAGTGCCCTAACATACGAGATTTTTGAGATACGAGCGATTTTTGCTTTGAAATACGAGCAACATTTGAGATACGAGTCATCGCACGGATCAGCCGGCTGCACACGACCCACCAGTTTACCGGGACTCGAGTGTCTCATAGTTTCCCAAGCCTCAAGGTTACAGAACAAATTAAATTCGTATCTTGAGGTACCACTGTACTCGGCACACCACAGTAACCTGAGGCTCCGAGAGGCGCAATCGGAGTTAAAAGTCTACAGGTCTGACTTTTAGGAGAACGTTAGTAAAACTGGGGCACCGCTCCGGTTGCATTTTAAGGGAAAATCGACTGAAAATGAAAGAGTGGAAGAGTCTAGCGTGATAGGAAGGGAGAGCGGAATAAAGGAAAGTAGGTTAGCCCGTTAGCAGGCGGGAACAAGAAATGTGTGGCCACAGAAAACCCGCACAAAATATGCAGGGACACACACCCAAACCACCACAATGCATGCGGACGCAGAGACCCCGACACAGAGCAGGAGGGTCGACGGAACGTGACAATGTTTGGGGATTCCAAACAAGTTCCAACAAGTCACATCTCTGGGTACAAGAGAGAAAACAAACCAGATGAAAAAGAAACAAACAAAAAAAACCTCACAACCGAAACCGGTTTGGCTCAGCGGGTAGAGTGTCAGCCTGCGGACTGAACCCAAAAAGGAACCTTAGGCCCTGCAGCCAACACACCCCATCCTTCCCTTCCCTCGGTCCTGGTGCCACTGACACCGGCAGAGGAAGGCGGCCGCCTCTGACTGGAGCCTTCTGGCCCATGTGCCGACCCCAGGCCTGAACGCCGGGCCCAGGGCTGCGGGAGACCCAAGCAGCCGACCCCACACGGTCCAGAGAGACAAGGGGTGGCCACCGCTTTTGGCCCTGGGTTTGGGTGGTTTGTTACAAGGCGAGACTAGCTGGCACAGGAAAACGCCGCTCTCCAGCGTGGCTCACGGGCTGCATCAAAGGAATGAGTGAAATACAGTGGTACCTCGAGATACGAGTGCCATAACATATGAGATTTTTGAGAAACGAGCCCTCAAGTGAGCGATTTTTGCTTTGAAATACGAGCAACATTTGAGATAGGAGTAATCTCGCGGATCGGCCGGTTGCACACGACCCACCAGTTTACCGCGACTCGAGCGTCTCATAGTTTCCCACGCCTCAAGGTTATGGAACAAATTAAACTCGTATCTCTAATCCTTTTCTACATTTTTACAGTTGAGAATGTTAAGAATGATCTTCCCCGAGAGTCAACAATCCCCGCCAATATTTACTGGTGCGCGATGCCATCGATCCCCGCACCGAACAGCAGAGGGTTTCTCTCCATTGGCAGGTGAGGTGGCCGTCGGGAGAGAATCATCGCCCCTTTCCAAGTAACTCAGCCCTTCCCTGGGCGTGCACCAGTGGAATGAACTCTTTCTCCACGACAATGCGTAGTTCACCGTAGTCAACGTGAGCAGCCGTCAAGGTCACTCTGAGGCCAGATGTGGCTATGGATGGACTGTGTCCCCTAAAGAGCGATGCTGAAATCCCAATTCCCTGACCGCCAATGCGACCCTCTTTGGAGAAGGGTCTTGGCAGAGGTGATCACAGCGGGACGAGGTCACAGTGGAACAGGGGGGACCCTCACCCCATGACGGGTGTCCTTACAACGAGAAGGACATTTGGACACAGACAGGCAGGGGGAGCGGAGACCTGAGTGATGGAACTTCCAACGAGGAACACCAAGAGCCGCGAGGACCGGGAGGCAGAGGGGGCCAGATGGAGCCCCTTGGCGCCTTCACGGGGAGCCGGCCGCCTGCACCTCCAGACTCTGACACCCGGAACCCCGAAAGAGGAAACGCCTGTGCTCCATACCGCCCAGTTCACAGGGCTTCCTGACAGCCGTCTTGGGCAGCCGACAGACACCACTGCCCGTCTGCGGATCTGCCTCTTCCATTGGGGAAACAAGGCGGACAGCTGATTCCCGAAGGTTCCCCTTTACGTCCTGAGCATTTGTAGGGCCTCCTGAACGGCATACATACATACTGTGTGACTCGAACTCATGAAACAACTTCTCTTAGAGAACCATTGGCAAAACCGCAGAACCAATACTTCGCTCTGCTTCACTCCCAATACCCTGTTTCCCCGAAAGTAAGACATCCCCCGAAAATAAGACCCACTTCCAGTTTTGCCTCTCGCTGTCATATAAAGCATCCCCTGAAAATAAGGCCTCCCCCGAACATAAGGCCTCCCGTAAATAGAAGGCCCCCGCAGCTACCGTCAGGCGTCTGACTCCTGATTTAAAGAGACCTCGCCCTGCCTGAACAGCTCCGGCTGCGCTGTGGCCCATCCGTGAGCTGGTTTGTGATGACAACGACTACCGGACCATAGACAGGTCATACATTTCCTTTTTTTTGTTCAACAATAAATGTGTACCGTCTTCTTCTTCATGGAAAAATAAGACCTCCCCTAGAAATAAGACCTAGCGCCTCTTTGGGAGCAAACATCAATAGAAGACACTGTCTTATTTTCGGGAAAACAGGGTACTCTTTCCGTGACGCCAAATTCTGCAGTTCTGAATTCTGAAATTCACCAGAAACACAGAAACGCTGCCTTGGGGAGCCCCCCCCTCACCCCACCATCGCAGAGAGACCCGGGAAAGGTCCTCTCTCCCTCCGGTCAGGGCTCAGTATACACGACGTCACCGCCTTCATGGACTGCAGCCTTTCAGAAAACCAGCACAGAGGAGCTCATGGTGGCCATGGGTCCCGGGAAGTTGTTGCTGTTCGTTCCCATAGAAACGAGGCCTGCCAATCAGCGGGGAGGGAGGGCTCTTCCCTGTGGGAAGCTTACCTTTCAGGGCAGCTCCTGGGGCCGCGTGCTGTGCAGGGACGGCATGTCCGTGGTTCCTGGAAGGAGAGCAGAACCCGCAGTCAGTGCCCGAGCGAGCGTCCCTGAGCTGCTGTGTGCCCGATGCATAACTCCTCCCAGCAGGAACCGGTGTGGCTCAGTGGACAGAGCGTGGGTCTGCGGACTGAGAGGAGGCAGATGCGATTCCGGTCAAGGGCATAGTAGGGGGTGTGCAGGAGGCGGCTGATGGATGCTTCTCTCTCATTGATGTTTCTAGCTCTCTATCTCTCTCCCTTCCTCTCTGTGGAAAATCAATAAAATATATTTAAAGAAAAACAAACAAACAAACAAACAAACTCCTCCCACATTAGAACGGACTTAGGGGAAATGGACATCGCATGCAGCCCGTGTGGCCTTCAAGCTCTGAAACCACCAGGAGGGGCCAGGAGGCCAGGACCTCCCTGCTCTGCCTCCCTCTGGCCACCTGACCCAGGACAACGCGCCCCCCAGCCTGTGGGCTCCCTCGGAAGGCACTTCACAGAGGGTTTGAGATGATGAACCACTGAGTGAGGGGGAAGGTGACGCCTGTGGTTCTTGGTGTTTATATAAACACGTGAAACGAGGTAACGGCACACAGAACACACTCTACCCATCAATATGGCACCCTATGTCCTTTTAAAGTGACCGAGTTAAACTTTAATTGCGAAATAATTTTTGTACCTGAGAGTATTTCCCCATGAAGCAATAATTCTCCACCCTCTCAGGAAAATATACGCACGACATTACCAAGAACAAATGCATATATTCAGATCTCCATGTTTATGTGTGTGTGTGTGTGTGTGTGTGCGCGTGTGAGTCCTCTAAATGAGTCTCTGCCATTCATAGCTTTACATCTGCATAAAGTCCTTGTCTTGAGATATTCTTGTGATTGAAAGCATCATTCACGTAGATGTATGTGGAGATTGGCCCCCTCAGAGATATCATTAATTGTACGCGTCTGCTCTGACTTGCATTTACATGTAGCTTTCAGTGAAAACTCCGAGTCCTTGCTCCTCATGGGAAACGCTGCCCAACCAACCGTGTTACAAAGGGTTACAACGTGAAGTGACCGAATGTACGTGTCACCCTGTGATCCCACGGGACCGAGTGGCGTGGGCAGAGATCACGGGTACAAACAGGATCCCAGCCACTCAGGGCGGAAACTGATTTGTAAAGCACATAAAACCCATAGGCACCCCTCGGGTTACGAGTCTCTCTCTTCTCTGGGGCGTAAACCCTTATCAGAGGCCACGGACACGCATTGTGCATAAACCAGTATTGCCAGGTCAGAGCAGCGCCTGTGCCTCTGGTTAAGCGAAAAGGAAGGTCGATCACATCACTAAGGGTCACAGGACACTTTTTGCTCCTGACAAACAGCCTGGTGGCCGAGCGGAGCTGGATGGGGACGACCCCAGCGTTTACAGGACCACAGGGGCCCTTCCTTCTTCACCACGTGGACCTGTCAGTTTCCCAGCGAGAATCGGAGATGTTTGCTTGGATAGAACCAAGCCTTCAGAGACCATCTAGCACAGCGGTTCTCAACCTGTGGGTTGAGACCCCTTTTGGGGGTCGAACAACACTTTCACAGGGGTCGCCTAAGACCACTGGAAAACACAGATACGATTCATAACAGTTGCAAAATGACAGTTATGAAGTAGCCACAAAAATAATTTTATGGTTGGGGGTCACCACCACATGAGGAGCTGTCTTAAAGGGTCCCAGCATTAGAAAGATTGAGAACCACTGGTCTAGTACAAGGCTAAACCGAAACCAGGAATAAAGTTAAGGCTGATGTGAATAAAAAATAAAATAATGGCCGAAACCGGTTTGGCTCAGTGGATAGAGCGTCAGCCTGTGGATGGAAAGGTCCCAGGTTCGATTCTGGTCAAGGGCATGTACCTTGATTGTGGGCACAATCCCCAGTAGGGGGCGTGCAGAAGGTGACTGATCAATATCTCTCTCTCATTGATGTTTCTAACTCTCTACCCTTCTCCCTTCCTCTCTGTAAAAAGTCAATAAAATATATTTAAAAATAAATAAATAAATAAAATAAGGGCCCTGAAAACACAGGTTATTAAAGTCACAGTGGCCCCATGCAGAGGAAAGGAGTTTGAGAACCTGATCTGATGGCCTGGCTGCTCAGACCTCACAGAGGTCGGCATGCTGGATGGCTGCTCCACCCCATCCCTCGGGAGAATTGCCTGGAAAGGCCTCCGCAGTCTGCGGGATCAGCCTGTCACTGGTTCCATCGAAACCTGAGGAGCGGGAGGGTTTTTTCTTTCGTGTTGTTTTGTTAATCCTCACCTCAAGGCATTTTTCTGCTGATTTTTATTTTTTTTTTTAAATTTTTATTGATTTTTTACAGAGAGGAAGGGAGAGGGATAGAGTTAGAAACATCAATGAGAGAGAGAGACAACCATCAGCTGCCTCCTGCACACACCCCACTGGGGACGTGCCCGCCACCAAGGTACGTGCCCTTGACCGGAATCGAACGTGGGAACCTTCAGTCCGCAGGCTGACGCTCTATCCACTGAGCCAAACCGGTTTTGGCTCCGCTGAAATTTAGAGAGAGTGGAAGTGTGTGTGGGGGAGAGAGAAACATCCATGTGAGAGAGACATCCATCGGTTGCCTCCTGCCTGCACACACCCCAACCGGGGCTGGTGATGGAGCCTGCAACCCAGGTTTGTTCCCTTGACGGGAATAGAACCTGGGACCTTTCAGTCCGCAGGCCAACACTCTATCCACTGATACCCAGGCCAGGGCTGGAGTTTCCATGAACTCTCCCAGGGCCATGGAGCTCACCCCTGGACGTGCGCACGCTGACCCCCGATGTGCCCGACTCCTTAGCGGGGGCTGTTTTACAGCTCAGCTCTCCAGGGTGTTTCCCAGCCACACTTCACAACCGAGCGTTGCTGCGAGCAAATACGTGTTTATGGGGGAGACGAGAATGCATGCGCCTTGGGCACAGAAATGGGTCCCCTCGGGGCCGTAAGGGGAATGGCCGGGCCAGGAGGGTCCCCGTATCTGGCATTGGCCATCAGGAGCGCCGAGCAACCCAAGGCCTTGGGGTGGATTCATTCGCCATTTGTGGGAGACTTCTCCCCGGAGAGCCCCACGGGCTGGCTCTCCAGAAAGGGAAAACCTTTTAAGAACGAGGGCAGCCAAGACTGGTTTGGCTCAGTGTATAGAGCGTTGGCTTGCGGACTGAGAGGTCCCGGGTTCGATTCTGGTCGGGGGCATGTACCTTGCTTGCGGGCACATTTCCACAGTGGGACGTGCAGGAGGAGGCTGATCGATGTCTCTCTCTCATCGATGTTTCTGACTTTCTATCTCTTTCCCTTTCTCTCTGTGAAAAATCAATAAAATATATTAAAAAAATAGAATGAGGGCATAATTGGCGAAGGGTAAGGGTATGGGGTGAGGGGTGGGGGAAATCAGGTGCAGGCTGATGGGAGAGAAAAAAGAGGAACATCTGTAAAAAAAACTGAACAATAAAGATTTATTAAAAAAAAAAAAAAAAAAGAAGAACGAGCGCGTACCCCGGATGCTCTGAAAAGGGTTTCATTGTCGCGACTGCCATTATTCTTAATTATAAGTGCGGCTCCCCGTGCCGTGAGGGGACTCGGGGAGCGCCGTGCGATTTGCTGGGAGAGAAAGACGGACAGCCATCACCAGAGACACGACCCTCGGAACGCAGACGCCTGCCTGATTGTTCCAGAAGCCGGCAGCGCGGGCGGCTCGGAGCTCACGCGGAGACGGGCGTCGGCGTGGCCTAGGGCAGCCACAAGGGACGCAGGGAACTGGCAGGGGTGATCCTCGTGCGCGGGGCAGACGGCAGTGAAGTTCTGACGGGCGTCTGGTATGAAACGCACGCGCCATTAAGCTTAACTGCCCCATAAAGCTGCCGATGAAGGTCAATGGCAAGCGCAGGTGTCCGCCTGGGACCTGGAAGTGCCCATTAACGCCACGGTAACGTGGGGCGTGGGTGTGAGACGGGAAAAGGTGGAGGAAGCCAAACATTGCGCCCGGTGGGACAGGGACCAGGTCAGCTTCCCTCGGCCAGGACCCCGGCCCTCTAGCCCGAGGATGCTCCCTATAACGTGTGTGTGAACAAATATAAAAATAAATGCTTTTATCGTTTTTACAGAGAGAGAAGAAGGGAGAGGGAGAGAGAGACACTGATCAGCTGTCTCCCACACACACTCTGAGGGGATTAAGCCTGCAACCCGGGCATGTGCCCTGGCTGCAAACGCAACCAGTGACAGTTTGGTGTGTGGGTGACGCCCTGCCCACTGAGCCATGTGGCCAGAGCTGACCAGTTTTCTTCCTTTATTTTTTTTTAAAAAATATATTTTATTGATTTTTTACAGAGAGGAAGGGAGAGGGATAGAGAGTTAGAAACACTGAAGAGAGAAACATCTATCAGCCGCCTCCTGTACGCCCCCCACTGGGGATGTGCCCGCAACCAAGGTACATGCCCTTGACCGAAATCGAACCTGGGACCCTTCAGTCCTTAGGCCGACGCTGTATCCACTGAGCCAAGCCGGTCAGGACCTGACCAGTTTTCTTCCCCAGCAGCTGTGCCTCCAACATGAACACGTGTCATGCATGTTGAAAGACAGCAAAGCATTTCGGAGCTTGAAGGGTCAGGGGAGACACCTCGGTTCCTCGTCTCCCAGAGATGGAAGCAGACACCCAGAGGTGCTGGGCTGCAGACCACGCCGGTGCCTCCGTCCAACGCTCCCTCCACAGGGATCTCCCCGCAACCCTCCGATTTCTGTTCCCCCTGCTTTCTCTTCGCCACGGCACCTTCTGCCTTCACTCTCCGAGGTCAAGACTGGGGCAGACCAACTTGTCAAATAAAACAGAGGTAAAAAGGCCCAAAATGTGGATTGTGATGGATACCCATAATGCTCTTGAAATCTCCCTTGACATTCGAAAACATTGACTAGCATTCAGTTATGTTTTGTTATTCATATGAACGAAGGCCTCGGAAGAGCTGAACTCTCTTCTTAGAAGTCAAAAAGAATACAGGCAGATTTCAGACCCAGAAATGTGGTTTCTAGGCATTGCTCAGCCCACTGCCTGGTATCTGGCCTCTCTCTGCATACTGCAGGAGTCTAAGGTCACGATGGTGCTGTGTCTCTGACGTGGTTCTTGTAAATATGAAGTAATAATACTGAAAGGACAAAGCAGAGACGAACTCCCCTCCATCTTGTCCTCTAGGGCTGGGCCCCCTGCCTAAACCCCTTCCCTTTTCTGGGAGGGGCCACAGGGGTGCCAGCCATGTCCTAGCTTCCCCGACCACCGCCCGAATGGACCCATGAAGCTCCAGGAACACAGCGAGGGTCCTAATAAGGCTAAACCACAGAAAGACCCTAATTCAAGTGACCAGTCTCTGTCACCCTCGTCAGTTCCCTAAGCCCTCTTTCCCAATTACCCTACCCCATAGAACTCACTGTTCCCGCCCGGCTCGCTCTCTCGCCTCCCTGCTGCGCCAGAAAGAGGCCGGGAGCCAAACCCGGGTTTGAATAAAGACTCTTCGCTTTTGCATCGGAAAAAGGCTCCCTGGTGGGTTGATTATTGGGGACCCTGAACCAACTCTGGGCATAGCAATACGTAAAATGCCTGGGGAAACCAACTATTATTTCCCCCTTCCGTTGAGTCCTCCCTCTTTCCTTGGAAGCAGCATAAACCATCGCCAAGTTTAGCCTAGACCTAGGAGGCAGCGACGCGTGGATGTACACGATTATCCTCTGACAGCAGAGCGCCGCCGGAGCCGGCCCCTGCCACCGACAGACGCCTTCAGGACGCGAAACAAGGCGCTCACCTGCACGCCGAGATGGGACCTGTCCCCCTCAGCAGCCTCCGCTGGAAAGGAGAATCCCTGGCTCTCCAGCCCAGGGAGGGGGCGATTATACAAAAACCCGGGTTAAGCTTAGAAACGCTTCCAGGGGGAGGAGTGCAGAGACACATCCTGTTCTGGGGAGAGCCCCTGGCCTGTGGGCAGGCCCTTAGGGTACAGCTGACCGTTCCTGAGCAGCGGTTCTCAACCTTCCTAAGGCCGAGACCCTTGCATACAGTTCCTCATGGGGTGGTGACCCCCAACCATGAAATGTTGCTACTGTGATGCATCGTGATGTAAATATCTGCATTTTCCGCTGGTCTTAGGCGACCCCTGTGAAAGGGTCATTCGACCCCCAAAGGGATCACGATCCACAGGTCCCTGAGAACCGCTGGTCCCTGAGGGAGGCGGGGGTGTCTCCAGCCCATGGCAGCTGCTTGCCCAGGTCCTATCTGGTGAGGGAGGGACTCACAGGTGAGGTTCCCATTGCCTCACCCACCTGCTGCTACCCTATCAGATCACCCCATCCAAGATTAACACTCCAATTAACCTTGACCTTGAAGTAGAAAAAATCCAAACAATGGGGAGATGAAGTCCCCCCCCCACCCCCAGTTGAGGCACCAGGCAGATGCCTTTGCAACAATGTATCTTCTTGGGCCACCAGGCAGATGACTTTGCAACAATGTATCTCCTTGTGGCACCAGGCAGGTGACTTTGCAACAATGTATCTTCTTGGGAGAAAGGGATGCGGCTCAGCAGGAGCCCAAGCTGAGAGCAAGCACAGAGCCTCTTAGAGAAATTACCAGCCTGCTGAGTTGGGGTTACGTCTCCCACTTGCCTTTTACAAACTGGATCTAAACGGGGACGGTAACAGCCCCCATCCCTTCCATGACAGCCGCGCTGTGTGAAAAAAACGGACACATTCATTGGGGGGAAAATAGGCCCCCACATCCCCGGAGCTCCGGCCGCCCTTAGAACAGGGCCGCGGGCAGGAAGGCCGGGTGGCGTTCCCTCTGTCAGCCCGCAGGGGGCGCCTGTCCTCGGGATCCGGGGGGGACAGAGGGGGGGTGCATCCTGGCACGGCCACCTGTCACTCGGGGTGAGGATAAGGATCTGGCCCTGAAAAGTGGGTATTGATTTTCCCGGGTCTTCGGGTCATTATTTTGATGAATCCTCTCGCCGCCGCTTCTCCTAACAAACAGACTGCGCTCGCCGCTCCAGTCCTCACGTAAATGGATGGGGCTCGTCGGCTCGATGGAGCGCCAACTGCCTCCCGAATGAGAGCCACCCATCACCGAGTTCAGAGAGGCAGACTTCCCCGCTTTACGGCTCCCTGCCGGCTCTGGATCCGGGTGGCGGGGAAATAGTCACCCCGAGGGCCCTACGTGCACGTGAGAGAAACAGGTCGGCCCGATTTTACGACGCTTACATCTAGAGATTGAGTAGGTGACCCAGAGTTCAGAGGTCACTCCTGAGGACGGAGGTCATTGGGAAGGGCACGGAGTCGGGGAAGCAGTCCTAGGAGTGAAACTAGAGGAGATACACGCTGGATCAACCTCTGTTTAATTTGCAGGTGGTTGTCTTTTTTTTTTTTGGATGATTTATTTCTAAAGTTTTTATTAAATGCACTTGGAAGCTGACAATGGGTATCAACCTTTGAAAGGGTATGTGCTGTGTGCACACTGCTGGGAAGACAGGATATGCATGACGTGCCATATTCATGCCACCTGTACGAGTGAAGGAATAAAAATCACCTCACCACGGACATAACTCCCGCCCCGTTTCACAGCATCCCCGGAGGAGGAGAAGGGCTGTCAGAATGTTTAGTATAAACCAGAGTTCAAGGGCTGTCAGAATGTTTAGTATAAAGCAGAGTTTCGCGCGTGTCTATTTACGACAACTTAATTATCAGCCGCCTATGCTCGGAGACTCTCCTCCAATCATTCAGTGTAAATTGAGTTTCTATAATCTTTCAAGTAAAACAGATTAAGGACGGGGAGTCTCTCTCCAAAAACTAGCCTGGAAACGGACGACCTTTTCACAAGGAAAATTACTGTCAAACAGATGAACGCACAGGGACTGTTTAATATCTGCTTCCGGAAAACCCGCCCCAAACACTATGGTTATTTCCACCCATCGGTTTCCCCTCTTCGCCGCTCATCACGAGAGGGCGGAGTAGAACAGGAAGCTCTGTGTCAGACTCAGTGATCATCACGTCTCCAGAGAGAAACGGTTGCTGTAACCCGCCGTTTGCCAGTCACCCAACGTGAATCCCGGCCTCTGGGTCTAGATCTACAAACCACGACTCCCTAGGACAACTCCGAATTGGCTAATAATAGGCCAGTCCCGGGCATCCCCACATGTGCTCTGGCCCTCGATTGTAGGAAGCTTCTCACCTTGTCCTCACCAGGAAGAAGGGGTGAGTCTCCTTCATAAGGGCACAAATCCCACTCCTGGGGGCCCCACCCTCATGGTCTAATCTAGCAGTTCTCAACCTGTGGGTTGCAACGCCTTTGGGGGTCGAACAACCCTTTCACAGGGGTCACCTAAGACCATCGAAAATGCAGATATTTACATCACGATGCATCACAGTAGCAACATTTCATGGTTGGGGGTAAACACCCCATGAGGAGCTGTGTGCAAGGGTCGAGGCCTTAGGAAGGTTGAGATCCACTGGTCTAATCAACACCCCACGTCTCCACCTCCTAATCCATCACCTTGGGGATTGAGTTCAACATATAAATTTGGGGGGGACACGGACACTCAGACCGTGGATAGCACTGTGCATGGCCCCCGTTCTTTGGGGGTTCCAGAACCACCCCCCGCCCTGGGGTTGGTTCAGCATGTCCGACGTGGCCCCCGAGCTCTCTGGCGAGGCGGCTGCACAGAGGGCATTTGCCGGCGGGGCCTCTATTTCTGGGTCCTGAAGCCATTGTGTTACACAGACTTACACATGGATTATTCGTATGAAGTGGGTGGTCCCTGAAAACGGCAGCCCAGGTCTCCCAGAGGGGATCCCTACGATACATTTTATAGCTTTTTTTTGGTGGGGGGAGGAGGGAGGCAGGGTATTATTTTGTTTCTTTTTTTTAAAAAATATATTTTATTGATTTTTTACAGAGAGGAAGGGAGAGAGATAGAACAGAAACATGGATGAGAGAGAGACATCGATCAGCCGCCTCCTCCATGCCCCTCCCCACTGGGGATGTACCTGCCACCAAGGTACATGCCCTTGACCGGAATCGAATCCGGGACCTTTCAGTCCGCAGGCCGACGCTCTAGCCGCTGAGCCACACCGGTTTTGGCACCATCCGGCCTGTCCACCGCACCCTCTGCCCTCCTGAGACTGGGAGGCGGTTGGCGGAGAGTCACTCGGTGCCTCCAGAAAGCAAGCCCGCCAGCTGCAGTGTCGGGGCGGGGCCTCTCTCTGCGCCTCCTGTCAAGCATGCTTCTGTGTGAGCTATGTCTTCTCTGGTTCCCAGACAACAATGAAGCAGATTGAAATCCATATGAAATTGCAAATCAAAGATGCTGTTGTACGGCTGACCGAAAGACAGGAGCGGGGGAGCGTTTCACATCGAGGGGGACATCCATCCATTTGAGGGGACAGTGCCTCTCCCCCGAGGCTGTCGGGGGGGGCAGCAGAACCAGGGGCAGGGGACAGCCTTCGGGTAGAAACCCACCGAATCTCCCCAGACCCAGCCAGGCGCCGCCACCGCCGCTATTTCCAGGGGGAGGGGCCCCCTGATTTCGAGGTGGCCCGCTCCTCCGGCTCTGACATTTCCATTCCGGCTATTTTTCATTCTTTCGGGAGGAAAACCAGAGTGAGGAACAGGAGGAGAGAGCGGAGAGAGAGAGAGAGACGCGGTGCGTGTAAATCAAATGTGAAAATTTCAAAACACATCGAGGGCTCCGAGAGGCGGGCGGAACGGCCTTCGCCGGCGAGCTAACCAGATCTGCGCACCCGGGCGCCGGCGGCCAGAGCGGTTTATAGCATTTCAATTGCCAAATTGCATCCTTTATCGCCGCCGCCGGTGATAGGAAACAAGCGGGAGCAGAGCGAGAGCGAGCGAGGCCCGTGTTGGGGGGGTGGGGGGTGGGGACCTCATCTCCACAGGGAGTCAGGGTGCGTGTCGGGGAACGGCCAGGGACACCCCGGGTCTCACGGGTGACTGGCGGGCCACCTGGAGGCCAGGAGACCACCGGGAAAGGGGGTGCAGGTGGAGGAGGACCTCTGAGGTCAGAGGTTAGCTGCAGCGGGACAATGAAAAGGACAGTGTGTGTGATAAGGCAGAATGTGCTGGAAGGAAAAGTCGGGGTGGGGGGGTGGCAACCCTGGGACTATCTCTCCAGGCGCGTGGTAAATCCCAGGGGACACTGATTTTAGGAACAGGGAATGGTGGCCTTTCTGCATTGCTCACCCCCGGACATGCTGGGCGGACCCCAAAATACGGCTTATCGGGACCCAAGCGCACCACAGCTCAGCCTCAGAGAACCCTGACCTGTCAAAGGGGGTTTCCCAATCATCCAGGGAAAAAGTTTCCTGTTACCCCGTTTCCCCCAAAGTAAGACATCCCCCGAAAATAAGACCCCCTTCCAGTTTTGCCTCTTGCTGTCATATCAGGCATCCCCCCCGAAAATAAGACCTCCCCGATCATCAGGCCTCCCCTGAACATAAGCCTCCCCAGAATAGAAAGCCCCCAAAGCTACTGTCAGGCGTCTGACTCCTGATTTAAAGAGACCTCGCCCTGCCCGAACAGCTCCGGCTGCGCTGCGGCCCATCCGTGAGCTGGTTTGTGATGACAACGACTACCGTACCATCTACAGGTGGCAAATTTTCTTTTTTTGTTCAACAATAAATGTGTCCTGTTTTCTTCTTCATGGGAAAATAAGACCTCCCCTGAAAATAAGACGTGGCGCATCTTTGGGAGCAGAAGTGAATAGAAGACACTGTCTTATTTTCGGGGAAACAGGGTATGAAGGTGTCGAGATCTGAAACAGCGGACGGCTCTGTGCAGGAAATGACCGTCCAGGCCACAGCAGCCCCTGAGAAACGGTCCGATAAGCAAATCCCACCTGCACAGGCACGCGGAGCGAGGAATGACATCTTTTTTTTTTTAATATATTTTTTATTGACTTTTTAGAGAGAAGAAGGGAGAGTGATAGAGAGCTAGACACATCGATGAGAGAGAGACATCGATCAGCTGCCTCCTGCACACTCCCTACTGGGGATGTGCCCGCAACCAAGATACATGCCCTTGACCGGAATCGAACCTGGGACCTTTCAGTCCGCAGACCAATGCTCTGTCCACTGAGCCAAACCGGTTTTCGGCTATGTGGAATGAGGAATAACTTCTTTATGGGTCCCCTACGCTGCTCAGAACACGAGTCCCACCTGGACGAGCTGTGCATGGATGCACCACTGCATGCCTGTCCCACTGGCCGGCCCCTGCTTGTTCCACAGCCTCTTGTATATTTTTGAAACACGCCATCTCCACATATGACCCCGCAGAAACTGTGCTGCCGGCCTGGATACCCTGAGATGATGCCGATGGGATCTCGCGCTCCCTCACGTCTGTTAGACCAACACCGGGGACCGGGGGGCCTCCGGGGACATGTAGTTTGTTGGGTGGGGGTACGCGTTATGATGGAGTGGAATCCTGGCTGTCATTATTTCCCTCGTTACCAAGGCCAGCGGTGTTTCGGACAAATGACGTTGTGAATCCAAGCGAGAAGACGCTCGGTGTCTTGCTCCTAAGTGCCAGAACACCCCTCTCCTCCCTGGTCCATCCTTCATCGTAATCCATGTCGATGATCATGTAAAATGCAAAGAGAGACTAATAGAGCCCGGCTTTACACAGGTTTCCCTGACTGTAAACGGCGGAGATTAATAAATCCAACTAATACCTTCTACTTAGATGCTTACTCATTTTCTTCTATAGATACATTATGCACCTCAGCCCCAGAAAATCCTTAACATCTAATATCCTAACAATGTACATAACTGTTACATTAGCCATAACACAATACATCTCACTTTAGGTGATGGATGACATGATTCGGATGTTTAACCTAACTATTCTGTAAGATAAATTTTATACCTGAGATGGTGGCTCCCCGTTCCTCATGGCACTGTGCCTCTCACCTATTAACATGTAATCTAGCTTTAGAGGACATCTGAATAAAATTTAACATGCCACCATCGAATTTCTTTTGGGAAGAAAAACCGCAAAGCTGAGACTTTATGGTTATATGAAATATACTTGCCACGCAGTCTTCCGAGGATCCAATCTGCTCTGAAAACTTGGTGAAAATACTTTCCTTCTCTTCCTGCAACTCAGAGAGCGAGACCCTGGAGCTGGGGATTCTGCTGAGGGGAGCTGAGGGCAGGTGGAGTGGGGTCCACCCAGGTCTTCTTGCCAACTACACACAAGTCCAGGCTGGATCCCAGGTGCCTCTGGGGCTCTCAGACCTGGCAGGGAGCTGTCCTCTGCAATAGTGCTGAAAGTCAGCTGAGCTGTCCAATATGCCAGGAGCAAAATGCCTCCCGCGGTTGGCTGGCGACCAGTCGGCCTAAGAAGAGGCACAGGCAGTAGAGGGATGTCATTAAAAGAGCATGGCTTGCCGAGACCGGTTTGGCTCAGTGGATAGAGCGTCGGCTTGCGGGCTGAACGGTCCCAGGTTGGATTCCGGTCCGGGGCATGTACCTTGCTTCCGGGCACATCTCCACTGTGGGGTGTGCAGGAGGCGGTTGGTCGATGTCTCTCTCTCATCGATGTTTCTGACTTTCTATCTCTCTCCCTTCCTCTCTGTGAAAAATCAATAAAATATATTTTTTACAAAAGGGCACGGATTAACATCCTTGGACTCATCTGCAGCTGCATAAAATATACAGCCATACGGCGAGGTATTTTCACAATAAAAATCATTGTTATGTGTCGAAACCTGGATAAATCTTGAAAATACGGTGCTGATGGGAAGAAGTCCTCCACAAAGCCCCCGCGCTGTCTGATTCCTCGGATAGGAAACGTCCAGAATAACCTGCGAATCTACAGCAACGGGAAGTAGCTCAGAGCCGGCCTGGCGCTGGGAGGACGGCATGGGGAGAAGACAGAGCTTGCTCCTGGAGTACCAGGTTTCCAGGGGGTGGCGATAAAAATATCCTAAAACGGACCGCGGCGATGAATCAATATAATTATTCTTGGCTGCGAATATACTAAAAACCATTAAATCGCACACATTAACAGGTGAACGGAGCGCTAGGTAAATTATATCCCAATAAAACCGCTGTCTTTTAATAAGACCCTGGATTGATGGCGTGGCTGTGCCGAGAGGAGCTCTGGAACAACGGGAGAGCTCCCTCCATTCGCAGGGTCTGTACGTCTTTGGGGTGAAGAGTAACTGTTACGCTCGGGAGATGGTTAGGTCAGTGTCTCCCGCAACAAAGAGGAGCTTTTGTGATGCTGACCGGAGCGCCTTCTTCCAGGCGGCCCCTGCGGCTGGCGGCTGCCACTGGATGGCACACACGTGGCCACCAAAGGGCACGGCACTGTCCTCCACCCCACCCGCCTGAGAATTCTCCAGCAGGAACTAAGGACACACTGTGCGCTTGGCGTTGTCAGATGCAAATGACACCCCAGAGGGACTGATACGCTTATGGATGCGACACCCAGGGGACTAGGTGGCAGATGGGTGGGCTCCTTGTCTTCCAATGAGCGGGTGGGTGGAGGAAGGAGCACTGAACGAAGCGGAAGCCAATGGCGGCGACCGGGGAGCGAACCTGAGCAAACAGGATGGAATTCCAAAATAAGAGTGGGAGCGACGTCAGGTGAGGTATACCAGTTAGCTCCAACCAACATTTCCCCAGCACACTGTTTTACTAAGTTATTACTTTTTTAAAATATATATTTTTATTAATTTTTTACAGAGAGGAAGGGAGAGAGATAGAAAGTCAGAAACATCGATGAGAGAAAGACATTGATCAGCCGCCTCCTGCACGCCCCATAGTGGGGATGTGCCTGCAAGCCAGGTACTGGATCGAACCCGGAACCTTTCAGTCCGCAGGCCGACGCTCCATCCACTGAGCCAAACCACTCTCGGGTACTGAGTTATTTTTAAATAACACGACCAGATCACTCACGGGCTTTACAAAGTGGAACTTAACCGTCCATTGCTTCCCCCACCACATCTC
>PVJN01017246.1:0-41251 GCA_004026805.1 Lasiurus borealis | reverse complement strand
TGTATGATTTTTGTCCAGTCTCTCCCTGCACCCTCCTCACCTATTTCCCCCTGAGAATTGTCAGTCCATTCCCTTTCTATGCCCCTGATTCTATTATATTCATCAGTTTATTCTGTTCATCAGATTTTCAATTCACTTGATTTTTAGATTCACTTGTTGATAGATATGTATTTGTTGTACATAATTTTTATCTCTATATTTTTATTCTTCTTCCTCTTCTTAAAGAATACCTTTCAGCATTTCATATAATACTGGTTTGGTGTTGATGAACTCCTTTAGATTTTTCTTATCTGTGAAGCTCTTTATCCACCCTTCAATTCTGAATGATAGCTTTGCTGGGTAGAGTAATGTTGGTTGTAGGTTCTTGCTATTCATCACTTTGAATATTTTTTGCCACTCATATCTGGCCTACATAGTTTCTGTTGAGAAATCAGCTGACAATTATATGGGTGCTCCCTTGTAGGTAATTGACTGTTTTTCTCTTGCTGCTTTTAATATTGTCTCTTTGTCTTTTGCTCTTGGTATTTTAATTATGATGTGTCTTGGTGTGGTTCTCTTTGGATTTTTTTTTTTTTTGAGGGGGGGATCTGTATGCTTCCTGGACTTATAATTCTATTTCTTTCACCAGGTATGGGGAGTTTTCAGTCATTATTTCTTCAAATAGGTTTTCAGTATCTTGCTCCTTCTCTTCTTCTGGCACCCCCATAATTCTGATATTGGTACACTTGAAGTTGTCCCAGAGGCTCCTTACACTATCTTCATATTTTTGGATTCTTTTTTCTTTTTGTTTTTCCAGAGGATTGTTTTCTGCTTCTTTGTATTTCAAATCTTTGACTTGATTCTTGTATTCCTCTGGTCTGCTGTTAGGTCTCTGTGTGGTATTTTTTTACTCAGTCAGTGAATGTTTAATTTCTAGTTGCTCCTTTCCCATCTCCTCTTGGCTCTCACTAAATTTATCCATCTTTTCTAGGAAATTCTTGAAAAACCTTATAACTATGGTTTTGAACTCTATCTAGTCATTTGTTTTCCTCCATTTCTTTTGTTTGTGATCTGTTCTTTTGTCTCTGCATTTTTGCTATACCAGGAAAACTTCTATGCTGGAGTCAGCCTTATGATACAAGACTTGCAAAATTGAAAAAGTCTCTCTGTTGACTTGAATGGGGTGTAGTCTCAGGACTGAGCAGAGACAGCCTTGGCTTCCAGTCAGCCCCACCCTACTCGGCCCCTGGGTCTTAGTGTTTCTCAGTAATTGCTGCAGCCCTCTCTATGCACATGCATGTGCCTCCAGACCTCTGCCTTTCCAGTTCCCGTGCACTCTGGGGACCCTTATGAGTCTAGGTCCCCAGGGTCTTGCCCAAAACTGGGGTTCAGTGCAGTCGGAAGTGGAGTTTAGTGCAGTTGGGAGATTCTGTTCCCCTCCCACTAGAGAAAGCCAGCTGCACAATCAGCAGTCCATCCTCTCTGCACTCAGTGGTGTGCGTGCCTCCAGACCTCTGCCTTTTCACAGCTACCCTAAGTTTCAGTGCACTTCTCCCTTTTCATGACAGTCCTGATTCCCCCTGTATAAGTCTTGCCCAGAACTGGGGTTCAGTGCAGTTGGATATAGGGTTCAGTGCAGTTGGAAGTTTCTGTCTCTCTCCTGCTAGAGGAAGCCAGCCAGGCATGCTGTTGCAGGTCGTCTCCACACACGTGTCTACCTCAGCTTTTTGCAGCTCTTCTGGGTCTCTATGAGCCCTTCTCTTTCTTTCTAGTTGTAGAATATCCACTCAGCCAGCTTTCCTGTGATTCTGGATGATGTCTGTTCTGTCTTTTTGTTGTAGTTTTGAAATTGTTGTGCAAGGCAGCAGTCTAGGTATTTACCTATGCTGCCATCTTAGTTTCTCTGAAATGCTCTTAAAGTTTCTTAACCTCTTTAAAATCTGTGGTCTTCAATTTACCAGCCAATATTCTATTGTATTAACTTGTTCCAATAAAGATCTGTCAAAGAGTTAGAATGTTCTATGTCAGAACCATCCACATAAGAAAGTGTTCTTTCAGAATGCTAAAGTCAGAACAAAGAGACTGAGACTAGTTTAATGAGAAATGACATCAGGCTAAGGGTTAGGCTGTTCTTCCCTGCTAACCTGAGAAATGTAAAAGGCAGCAGGCTACTTATATTGAGCCGAGAGTTCTGCTCAAGACACTGATACTTTTTCAGTCATTATCTGTCTCCACTGCTTTCTGCTATGCAGCTAGACTTTTCTTACATAGAAGCTACAGGTGCCTTTGAATTAGGAAGAAACCATTGTCCCATTGTCAGTAAGCTCCATAACAAAGCCATCTAGGTTTCGGATGAGGGGCTGGATTGCTCTAAGCAGTAGACTTCATTTAAGTTCAGTAGCAAAGGCTGACATTTTCCTGTATCTTGTTGCCAACTTCTAAGGTGACACCCTGTCTGGAAACTACAGACCATACGTCCTGACAACAAGGAGACTTTGTATAAAGATCAGCCTTTTCCTCCCCAGCCGCCTGTGGAGAACAGCCCAGGAAGTGTATCTCTCATGCATCATGCTTATGAAGTGACCATTCGTTATAAAAACAAATTTATAATTGGTGTAATGTGGGTAGGAGGCCATGTAATGTCTGGTGGCCAGCGTAGTGCTAGTCAGGAATAAAATTAGAAGGCTGCATCAATAATTTGGAAAATTATGACCCTGATACCTAGCACTTTTTTCATTTAAAGAAAAATTCCTTAGTTGTCTGACTTACTAGTGTATGTCTGCAATCTTATTTCTTTTAACATTGCAACATCCAGGCATTTTATTGAGAAGCTCAATGCCAAGGCAAACCACATGTGGGAGATTTTATACAAGAATGCAAAAATTTGTGGGAGGAGAGAATGATATGGTATTTAATGTGCCTTTAAGTACTCTCTAATTCTCTGGCAATGTAAGAAATTAATTTAATCTTCCATAACCGGCATAAAAAGTCAAATAGAATGAAAGAGAATAGTATTGCAGTAGACAGAATCCCTCATACATTGTAAAAGAAAGTCTTGTGTTGTGAAATTTTTGTTTGATTTACGTGCTTGTACAAGTGTGTGTGTACATATGTGTGTACCAGCTTAAAAGGTGAAATGCATTTCTTAACATGGGTTGTTATGGTTGTTTTGAAGCCATTGGGTTATGGACATCCTATCACTCTTTGCACAATGGTATGGAAAGAGGCTGTAGCCTGATTCTATGACATCACTGTTCCCCAGTGGTCTATAAGTCAGATTAAGTAGGTATTCACAAAAATATGCCATGATCTAAGATCATGCAGAGAAGGATTTGTATAGTGTTTTATATTACAATTGCTATACAACTTGTATCTTGTCTTCTAGGATGAGCAGTTACATTTAATATGGCTTCAGTAGCCATTTGAGTTCTGACTTACAGACAACTGGCTGGAAAATGATTCTTATAAACCCGATGATTAGTAGAAATAAGTCCCACTGTGGTTCAGAGAATGAAATGACCAACTCACCCAGGGATAGGAGTGAAAAACAACTTCCACAGGAAGGACTATTTGAGCCACGCAGACAGAAGGGGACTTGGATTATGCAGGAAACAGCCAACAAAGGAATGGAGATATTCTTTTTTTCCCCATTTTAATTATGTGATGACAAAGAATGAAAAGGATATCATCAGATGATTTTTAAAAAATATGCTTCGTAATATCCTTCAATTTACAAATATTTCATTTCATGTTGCTAGTTGATGGGTAGAAAGGGGTGTAATTAACATCTGATCGATGTATAAAACTTGCTAGGCCCTCTCCCATGAGCTTTTACACCTCTAATCTCATTTATTCTCACCTCTACAACCTAATATGGTAGGCAGAATGATTTCCCTTTCATTTAGTGCCTAAATAACTTGCTCAGATTCACCCAGTTTAGAAGTTAAAGATTTAAGTACAAATTATCTTTGTCTGGTTTTAAGATTAACTCTTCTAAGAACTACCTGATTCTTAGGAGTAAAGTTCAATTGGGAAGTTTTTTGACAAATGGCACTCTGGTTGCCTATATTTGAAAGCTGTCTTAGGTAAGAATGCAGAAAACCTTTCTGAAATTTTTGTTATTCTATTATTGAAAGAGAAACATCTTAAAATCGCCCTCTGGGTGAATTAGTACCATATGCTAAGTTATGGCTTTGAATATTCATGTGGTTTTATCTTGGATGGTACTCATGTCAACTAAAGTCAAAGAGTTGAGTGAAGGGTGTCCTCAACCACTGGATTCACTCTCCATTTGTACTGAAGGATTCTGGAGAAACTTAACTCAAGGTATTAAGATTTACAATATAAGTATTTTGAAACATCTAAATTTAAATGAAACAGACGTTTCAAACTGCAGCATTGTATTTGGTCATTGCATTGGGTCCAGTTATTATTTCCATTTAAAGGCCATAGATTTTTCTGGCCTCATTTAACTGAGAAATCTCTTCTACTTGCCTCAAAAGCTAATAGAGTTCCTCAAAAGCTGGGAGAGCCCCCACTTTGGAAACATCCTGTGATCTTAGTTTAGATGTGAGGGGAATCATGTGAATGAAAATATCCCAAGGATGTGTTCTTTCACTCTGAGTTTTTTCAAAATTTCCTTGCTCTAACAACCACTGTTTTTAACTAGAGTTTTTCTCCATAGTTTTATCATTTTATTGTATTTTAGCCAATATTGCCAATATTCACTGAGTATTTACTCTGTGCTGGAATGAAGTTTGTAATTTAAACTCTCAAACAAATATTTGAAATACTCATTATTTCTTTTGCATTAAGAAACTGATTCACATCAAGATTAAATGATTAAAATAAATTATAAACTTAGACTGTACCAGAAGTCTCATTTCAACACCAAGGATTTAATCTGCTGCCTCCTGCACGCCCCCACTGGGTACTGAGCCCACAACATGAATCTAACTGTGATCTCCACGTTCATAGGTGGACACTTAACCACTGAGCCATGCTGGCTGTACCTGGAAGTGACCTGGGTCACTTTTATGTGTCAAGGTCAATGTAACTCAGGAAAATGTTTAAAAGTTGATCCTCCATAATTTTTGTTATTGAGAATTTTTAAAAAATTAACAACATGTCATAAGAATTTCTGTATAACTCTTAGAGAAAGAGGGCTGACTAGAAAATGTGTCTTATAATGGCTACTATAATTCTAATGCTTCAGAGCAGGTAATTATTCTTGGTCAAAGTTTATTAATATCTTTGAGTTTTATATCCTTTGAAAGAAATTCAAACTTTGAAGTATCAAAATGCTTTCATTTTATAATAGACTTTAAAATATTTAGGAGTTATCATTCTTAAGTTATATTTAGAGGAGTATCAAAACACTGTGTTTTTATGCTATACTCTGTGATGTTTAGGGTTGGTGATTTTGAAGTTAGGTAGTTTTCTGAAACATTTCCAGTAAACATGGTGATTTTACCCATTAACACTGTGAAGGCAGATTTTCTGCAATCTGATTAACAAAAGTTGAAAACCTAAGAAGACAACTTGTTATAAATAGAATCAGTAGCTCTATAGGAAGTTTTATCCAGTGCCAAGATTTTGAGACCAAGACAATCCTATCTAATAAATACAAAATATGTAAATTGGCCATCACTTTGTGACAAAGATGGTGGCACCCACAGCCATTAAAGAGAAAATATGCAAATTAACACAACAAAGATGGCGGTGGATGGCCCAGAGGGAAGATGGGAGGTAGTGGCCAGAGTGAAGGCCCAACGGAAACCAGTCCCGGCAGCCAGGGGAAGGAAAGCCTATTCTTGCACAAATCTTTGTGCATCTAGTAAAGATATAAGTGGCAAGAAATTCTCTTCCTTTCTTTTTCTCTACATTCTTCCCATGCCTCTCAATGTATCCTTTCTTCAGCACATGGGACTTGGAGTCACTTGGCTAGCTCATAGTACAGAGCAGTTGTAAGAAAGCACTTCAACAAATCATGCCGTGAGGGGAAAATAAATTATTCAAGTGGTTGTTGAATGTCTTAGAAGAAAAATCGAGTGCTTAACTTTCTATATGGGGCTTCCAAATAAATATGCATGTTAAAACAGGACAAGTAGTATGAAATACAATTGGCTCATGGTTCATGAACCAAGAGGTTTTCAGAGAAATGGAAAAGAGATATAAATATAAAAACAAGAAATTCAAGGAAAAATATTGTAATATTTTATTTGAATTGGTACAAATAATCAAATATTGGAAATGGCATTTGTTTTTCTTAAAAAAATACTCTTATATGTAACTAAAAGTGCAAAATGCTATCCTCATGAAGCAATTTGTCTGCTCTCTTCCAAAAGAGATAAGTATCTACTGGGATTTGCATAGACTCCTACCAGCGGGATAGCCTAGGAAGAGAGCACAAACTAGAGGTCATAGGGGAAGCATTGGCAGTGCGTTTATCTCCTTATTATCTTCCTTTAAAAAATAAAAATAAAAAGTTTGGGTACCCTCTTCCTAAAACAGGAAGCAACTAGAATTAAAGTTGATGTTGGCCACCAGGTGGCATTGATGCCTCAGTAATATTACTTTAACAATAGGAGCACAATTTGCCTTTCTTTAATTCAGCACCTCACCTCCATATTCATAAACATTCCTTTTTCACATTTATAACCTTTTCTAAGAGGAAGATATAACCCCCACTTAACCAACTTTAATTTTCTTAGGCTCTGTGTGCTACCTATAATTTCTAAGGCTTTTCTGCATAGCTTCATTTGTTTTTTCCTGCCTTTCATTGCATTATAAGCTTGTTTCTTTCCTCCTATGTCCTCACTAGTATCTGCAAACATGCACACAAAAATCTGAAAACATTCTAGAACTATCCCTATCATTAATACAAGCTGGACATGAAGCTCAATATTGGATGATCCTCTTAGCTTTTCCTCCCCATCGCATCCTTCCTCCTCTATCACAGGAAGGCTTTCTCTGAGAAGAGCAAGATGAACTATGTACTTCTGCTTACCTGTGCCCAGCTCTGCTAAATTATCTCTTCTGCCCCACAGAAGCAGAAAAAGAAAGCAAAGTTAATGAGCATAAATCTCTTGTGATTTTGTCTTAACAAACATTTGTACAAATTTGCCTTTAGGGATGTTGAGTTTGAGACTTTCTTCATTTTGTTCCTCTTTTATTGTGCTTGTTTCTTCAGCTGTGGAAGTAAATGACGTCTATATATAAGGAGACTTCTTTAGCTAGATGTTACTGCCAACTTCCACGTCAAATATAAACCACCTTAGTTAAAGCAACTGGGTGCCTCTAGAGAACTGAGCATAAAACCAGAAACAAAGATAGAAGCTAACTGGGAAATGATCCTGTCAAAGCATCTGAAACATTTTTAGAAAAAGGATCTACATCTATGTTCTCTAGAGAATATGGGGTAAGAGGGAGGGCTTTACCAAAACCAGAGCCTGACATTGGGCCACGGGAAGAGGGATAATTGCCACTTATATTTCTCTCCCAGCAAGAATCTGCACAGACATAAATGCTGGATTACAGAGTAGAGCATTATGCACAATGGCAGTAACTGCTGAGGAACTGCTTAGATATTTTACGTTTCATGAACAGAGACTATATAATTAGTTAGAGAACCATAAGCCAAATGCTCATTTGTCTATAAAAAGCTGACTCTTGATGGTGTTACATGTGTTTCACATGGTCACATATCTAGCTGTGGGGCAAAAGTAGGTTTACAGCCCTACCAGCTTTGGCTCAGTGGATAAAGCGTGGGACTCTGGACTGAAAGGTCCCAGGTTCAATTCCAGTCAAGGGCATGTACCTTGGTTGCTGGCACATCCCCAGTAGGGGGTGTGCAGGAGACAGTTGATTGATGTTTCTCTCTCATTGACATTTCTAACTATCTCTCTCCTTCTCTGTAAAAAAAATAAAAAATATACATATTTTTTAAAAGTAGACTTACAGTTGTAAGCACAGAGTTTATTCTTATATTATTATTTATTAATATATTATTTTCCATACAACTATAAATTTATTAAATTTATCTCTTTTCATGTTTTGCTCATGTTCAAAATTCAACTACAGTCTACTTTATTGTTATCATATCTCCTAGAAAATTCAGCAATAAAATGTTGCCCTTGGCTGCCTCTTGGTGGTGAGTCATAATGAAAATAAAACCTCTTTTCACTCACAGTACCTCTAAATATAATATTGTGACACAAATGAGGAGGTCTTATTGAGCAGATATGTATTTTTTTAAATTATGGGAATAAATATTTATGTCTGTGGTATTAGTTTAACTCTGAAGAAATAATAATGTAAGTATTTCTCACTTTGCTAAGCTTTTGACAACTTATACACTTAAGATAATGTATAAAATATTATAAAACAAGGAATATGTTTGAACATAAAAAAAACTTTATATTTTATGAGGAAATTAATTTCTTTTGTATATATATGTACTTGGCCTTTAAGGATAAAATCTCTAAAAGCATAAACTATTGCGGTACTCTCTGCTTCTATAAAGAAGATTGAAAACCTTAAGTTCAGCACAATGAAATAGAACAGCAAGTCAGAACACAGCTATCTTATTCATAAAAACATACAAGATACAGATAAGACATTTCTTATAATGGTAGGCATATTTTTGGCATCACAAAAAAATAATAAAGAAAGTATGATTTTCAGAGATGTTTAAGTGAATAATAGTATGCTATCATCACATTCTATCTTTCACATTATTAGTCTTAGCTAGCTCATATTCCTTTTTCCCGAGCAAAATATCAGTGCTATAAAGCTCCAAGAATCAGATCAGACTTTTATAAATTATTCCCAGTAAGCACTTTCTGTATGGAGAAGTTAAAAGCCATTATATGGAAGCTAGAGAGAAAAAAAAAAAAAACAGCATCCAAAAATAATTTTCTAAATGGGCCTTTCTAGAGTTAACGTAAACATGTTAATGATGTGTCTGTTTCCTTTTCTAAGGAAATGGTATTAGTTTAACTTCATAATTTTAAAGCTTACATCTTTTCAAAAGAGGAAACAGGGGACCAATAGAAGTGAGAAATTGTAGATAAAGTATAAGCCTGACTTAGTGATCACCGTGTAACCTCAGACTCCTTGTTCTTCTTGGGATAATCCAAGTTCTGGGTGTGACTTAAATCTCTTCTCTCTGAAATGCTCTTCAAAATTTTCCACTCACTACATTCTCTATCCTTCATCTCCACTTCCTGGTCATTAAGTAATTAAGCCATTCATTCAGTTGATCACTTTGGATGCTTGAAGTAAAAAAAGCATGTGTAGCTAATTTCTTTTAACTATTTCTTTAATCAGTCTTTTGAGATCCTACTGTGTGCTAGGGGCATAGCTGTGGAAAACATAATAAAATGAATGCCCCCCTCCCCTCTCCTGGACATTTCAATTCTGATAGAGGCAGAGAGACAACAAACAAATAATACATCATATGCAAACTGGTACTCAAGGGGTATAAAGAACAATAATGCAAGAGAACAAAGAAGATCCCATTTTAAATTGTATATTTGAGAAAGACCTCTGTAATGAGGTGACATAAACAGAGAACTAAGAGAATTTAGGGAGCAAACTACGTAGCCACATGGGAGGAAATGAGTTTCAGACACAGAATGCAGTAACTGCAAAGTCATTGAGACGGGAACATGCCTTGTGTGTTTGAGAGTAGTGGGAGCTGATGAGAGGTGGGAGGGGGAAGGAGAGGAGGTTTGAGAGGTAGTCAGGGGCAAAGTCCTGGGGACTTGAGTTTGTAGTCTATCTAATAAGGTAAAAGGCTTGCATTCTGACATATTTTTTTAATTTATTAGGGTAACATCCTATATAATAAAGAGGTGATATAATGCAAATTGTCCATCACTCCAACACACAAGATGGCCACCCCCATGTGGACAAAGATGGCCAACCCCATATGGACAAATGATGGTTATCACAAGGTGACCAGTGTTCTGAACAGTCAGACATCCCTTGGTGGACACAGTTTGAAGAGAGTTGTCCAACTGCCAGTTTAGGCTCAATTCCATCCCTCTTGCAATTGGATCCTAACTGCTTGCCTGCCTGCCTGATCACCCATAACTGCCTCTTCATCTGATTGCCCCTAATCATTTGCCTGCCTGCTTGATCACCCCTAATGCCTCTGCCTATCTGCTTCATCACCTCTAATCACTCACCTTCCTGCCTGATCACCCCTAACCACCTCTGCCTGCTTGTCCCATCACCTCTAACCACCTGTGTATGCCTGCCTGGTTGCCCCTAACCACTCATCTGTCTGCCTGACTGCTCCTAACCACTTCCCTTCCTGCCTGAGTGCTCCTAACTTTTGACCTGCCTGACTGATCACCCCTAACTACTCCCTGGAAGGGTGGGGCCAGCCTGGGTGAGGGGCTATGGTCATTCTGATCTTTGGCCATTCTGGTCATTCCACTGTTTTGGTCACTGGGCTTTTATTATATAGGATGAGAGAAATTATATGGTTCTTATTTTTAATTTGACTTATTTCACTTAGCATACTTTTCATATTCATCCATGTTGCATAAATGGTAATATTTCACCATCTTTATAGCTGAGTAGTATTCCATTGTATACGTGTACTACATTTTCTTTATCCAGTCATCCATCAAAATACACTTTACTTTTAACCTTGTCTTGACTACTATGAATAATACTACAATGAACATAAAGATATTTATATCTTTACAAATAAGTGTTCTGAAAATTTTTGAGCATATACTTGCATTTTTTAAAAGAGCATAAGTAGGCCTTGAACTTCTATCCTCACAAGCGTCAATCAGAACAGTGAAAGAATCAGCTTTGGCTCTGGCCTTCTACCTGAGTTCTATATCTGTAGCTGGGCAGGTCTGCAGAGGAAAGCTCCGTGGTGGCAGCAGACAGTCTCTGAGAGTCCTCTCTTTACCTGGATGTAGAGGAGTTGGACTCTGTCATTTTCATTCACCTTTACAATTTTTTATGATATTTTCCAATTTTATGACTGGTATGTTTCTTTGCATTCTAAGACCCAAATCTGATCAAATACAACTATTCAGTGAAAGAGATGACTTTTTAAAGGTACACATATTTTTTTCACCAAAATAAGCAGGATCATTTTACTTCTTTTTGAATGGAATTTGAGGAAGCTATCAACAAGTAGCATAAATAAAATCTTTGTTGACCCAAAATATTATTACCAATAATTTTTTTTTCAGTTTATTGAAAGAACCTTTTGTTTCACCGAGGTCAAAAGTCAGTCAACGCTGTTAAAATTATAACACAATAATTTGTGGAAATAAAAAAAATTTAGTTATAGAAGGGTGTCTAAAAATGGAATAAAGGTATTTAAATATGTTTCTCTCCCTCAAAACAGTGAAATGAGGCTTCTCCAAAGAAATACTATAAGATGTGAGTCCATTATGCTGTTATGCTCTTGCTGTACATGTGTTGACTGAAGAGTTAATCTTAGAGTTAATGTATCAATGCTTCTGAGAGTAAATACACATGTAAGTGAATTTCTTCAACTTCTTCCAACAATAATACTTTTCAAAGAATGTACTTAGAATGAAAAGATAGTCACATTTACTATAATTGATTAATTTTTAGCATAAATTCAAGGGTTCTTTGAATTGTATGTATTTTTTTATTTTTAAATATTTGTATTGATTTCAAAGGGAGAGGGAGGGAGAGATAGAACCATCAATGATGATAGAGAATCATTGATGGGCTGTCTCCTACATGCCCCATTCTGGGACTTGAGACTGCGACTTGGGCATGTGCCCTGACTGGAATCCAACCATGATCTCCTGCTTCATAGGTCGATGCTCAACCATTGAGCTATGCCAGTCGGGCATAAATGTAGGTGTTTTTTATAATGAGATCTGGGAAAGTAGAATGAGACTGTGATAGAAATTTGTTGAAGCGGTCTGCAAATGAAACTTTCCTTTGCTGTTTAGTAATTCTGTTACCCTGAATAAATTTCCAGTCACATTTGAACTTTCATTTCTTCTTCCAAACTACATGAACAATAACATATATGTATATATAAATATATAAATTAACTTAATCATTAATTAATGTAGGCAGTAAATAAAAAGTTAACTCTATTCATCTGCTTGCAAGAAACATCCTGGTTAATATTCTCATAGGAAAGTGTAGAAAGAAAGCACAAATCACCTTGTATGGGAAAAACAACCCAGGTGTTTTTTCCTCCTATAGCTTCCTTTCCTGTGTGTCTCCTTTACTACTCACTCAGAACACTTTACTTCTGATACTTGCAATCACCATATCTGAGGAGGTTTCTCCCCACACCAAGCAATTCTCCACAACACCAGCTGGGTGTCCCATAATCTAACATAATTCTAACACTGTATACCTGGAGTTAGTGCCAGATCCTACAAGTTAAGGGCTCAGTCCCACAAGACTCTTCCCACCTTACTTCAGATCAAAGGTAGCAAGTCCCCACTTACACGTTCTGTTGAATGTGGCTACTGATCATAGGTTTCCATAACCCCTTCCTCAGATTCAATTAATTTGCTAAAGATGCTTACAGAACTTAAGAAAACTCATGTTTACCAGTTTGTTAAAAGATTAGAGGCCCAGTGCATGAGATTCAGGTAGGATCCCTAGTGGCTGTGTCCATCTGTCAGGGCCTCCTTTATATTTTTATTTTTTAATCTCTGTTTTTATTTTGTAATAATATTTTTATTTCAACTTATGTTCTTTTTATATATTTCTATTCCTATTACATCTGTGTGTATGTGTGTGTGTGTATTTTTCTGGTTCCCAAAGTAAGTTAATTTCGGAAAAAAAAATGAACTTTTAAAAAAATATATATGTTTTATTGATTTTTTACAGAGAGGAAGGGAGAGAGATAGAGAGTTAGAAACATCGATGAGAAAGAGACATTGATCAGCTGCCTCCTGCATGGCCCACACTGGAGATGTGCCTGCAACCAAGGTTACATGCCCTTGACCAGAATTGAATCTGGGACCTTTTAGTCTGCAGGCCAATACTCTATCCACTGAGCCAAACCGGTTTCAGCAAATTTTGAGCTTTAAAATTATGTTTACTGTTCTCTGTAATGAGATTTTGCTATAATGACTGACTACCATAAAAATTCTTCCGTACTTAGTATTTGTCAACCAGTAAGATGTGTGAAATGACCTTGGGTGAACTTTATTTACATTCTGTTATAAATTCCTGCTCAGATAGCTGGATATCATGTTGATGTGCACAGCACATAATCTAATTCTCATATTCTTAGAAAGCTGCAGCTAGTACAATTCTGCACGGAAGTGTAATCCACTTTCATGTCCATTGCTTGTTCTCCAACATATAATGTGATTCATTCCTTCATCCAAAAGCATTAAATATTGCTCAGGCATGACTCTAGCCTCTGAAAAAAAAAACATAATAAATTAAACAAACTCTTTGATGCCCTGGAGCTTAAATTCTCATCATGGGAAATTGAAAACAATATGAGTGGGTAATTACTTAGAATGTCAGCTGATGACAAATGTTGAGAAAATTGAGACAGAGTGAGAGGAATAATATGGCTATTTTTCATGGGGTCATTAGTGAAAGCCTTGGTGAGAGGTGATAAATGTGTATGAAGGAAATGAGTGAGTCATGCAGCTGTCCCCGGGAAGAGCATTATAGGCCAAGGATGTGGCAAGTACCAAGTTCTTGAGTTGGAAACATGATGGATGGGATTGCAGAATTTTAAGGGGACCCATGAAACTGGGACAGAGTGAAGAAGAGAGAAGTTGAAGGTAAAATGGGAAAGATTTAAAAGGTAATGAGGAGATCAGTATATTCCATAATGAGTACGTTTTAAACAACACTTATACTTGTTATTATACACCATCAGAGCTACCTTATTGTACCTTCAGAGCTCCATATAGGGAAAACATTTAACTTTTAGAATGTGGCATGCCATGAGCAATCTCATGCCACATTTTCTCCCAGCCTCTTCCATCATCACTATTTCCTGTCTAACTGTTTTTCTCAAAATATTATCCCTAAGATGTAGTGATATAAAGAAATATATGAAAAAATGAGATTAGATGTTGAGATTGGAGTAGAAGCAGCATTAGGTTTTACTCAAAGAGAATCATCCATTCAATAGCTGAGAGTTAGTTGCCCAGTTTACAGGATGTTCCAGTCATCGAATTTATGAAGAGGGGCAGATGGAGACAGATTACTCTTTTCAATCTACTCTCTTGAGTTGAGACTAACACTATGTCAGGCCAAGTAGCACAAGTAGCTTACTAAAAGCATGTTTCAGTATGCTCACTCAACATGGTAGTTAGTGAACATTTGGTTTCTATTAGAATCATCCAATTAATGTACTGTTACTTTTAGAGTGTATGTGTGTCTGTTTGCATGCATATGCATATTTTCCCTTTGATTTCCTTAGTATTTCATTTGGATATTGGGAAAGATAGTAACAAAATATATTAATAAGATACAATATAAGTTCAAAAATAAAATCTAATTTTGAGATTTTGGGGGCTGGGACTTCACAAGTTCAGAATAAATCTAGGTAGAATAACATAGTCTGCATCTCTGAAAAAAAGTGTCAATTTAAGAAGGCTGATTCCCACACAAAAAGTGAATTTATTTACATGGACTCTAATTCTCTCTGATTCAAAGGAAAGAAGAAATGCATGTGAATCTGAAATGACTGCCTTGGAAGTTATATAATGAGCTCAGCCACTAAATAAACATATTGGGAAGAAGGAAGAAGGGGCATGCCACCTAGAATAAATATAGAAGACAGCAATAGATATGGAAGATGAGCCAGAGAAAGCTTAGTCTTAAAAAAGGTAAAGTACATAAAATAAATATGATTAGGTATGATCAGATGAAAAACAACAAAGAGCTTGCTTGTGAATGGATTCATGGGAATGATGAACTGTTCAATCCCTTACTTTTTTAATTCTTTCTGTCAAATAAAATAATTCTTAGACTAGAAATCCTAGAAAAAGAAAACATTAGCATGAGGGAGCTGAAGGCCAAAACAGATGAATACACCTTCAGATATTACCTATTAACTCGGCATTAGTTCAGCTCTCAGCATTAGTTCCCAGGGGCTAAGGGAACTTGCAGATGAAATTGTTAAATAGCTGTCAACCACCATGAAGCAAGATCCAATTACTGAATGAATGAACAAAAACCAGGTAATTTTTAATTCAGTTTTCAAAAAAGTAAAAAATATATATGAGAAGATTTGATTTGGGATGATGGGCACACAGTGCAATATACAGATCATGTAACAGAGAAACCCACACCTGAAACCTATACTATATGTTCATGTTGACTAATACGGGTAATTTATACATCACAAAATATACCCAGTGAGTCTGAGAAGAACTCTAGGGAAAGTTTTAGAGTGAATTACCTATTTACTTGGCAAAGGAAATGACCATCAATGTAGCCACTGTGAGTGAAATAAGAACAAGTTATTCTAGACTCTATTCTTTCTGGAAAAAAAAAAATAACTGAAAAAAGTATTTCAGCCAGGCGTAATTTCTTGCCAAAACTGATGTTAGAAGAATAATGTTCTTATAGAAAAACAAAAGATTAATGAAAGTAATAAAAATGTCATTTATGTGTATATATATTTTTAAATATGGTATCTGCTTCCAGAATAAAAAAGGCATGTGACTCACATTTTCTCTTATTTAATTTTTGCACGTTATCAAATTTAACTGAGAAACTATGGGAGTATTCAATAAGATAGCTACAGTACAGAAAATGCATAAATTCAACAGCATTTATAAGACAAATAACAACCACTTAAAATATTATGGATGATGCACAATAGCAACAAATCATATAAAACTATTATGAATAAATATGACTAGAACTGTGTGAGACATGTAACAATGAATATCTACTGATGGATAAAGTACAATGTATGATGTATGGAGACATATATGTGGACTAGTTAATACTATATTCATGTTAATTCTCTCCAAATTTATATACTATATATCATTTTACTTCCTATCAAAACTTTCATTGGTGTTTGACAAAGTGATTCTGAAATTCATCTGGAAGTAAAAATATACAGGAAAAATTTAGTTTAAAAAATGAAAGCTTGCCAGGCGGGTATGGCTCAGTGGTTGAGCATCTACTTATGAACCAGGAGGTCATGGTTCAATTTCAAGTCAGGGCACATGCCTGGTTGCAGGCTCGATCCTAAGTGGTACTTGTAGGAAGCAGCTGATCAATGATACTGTCTCATCATTGATGTTTATATCTCTCTCTCTCCCTTTTTGAAATCAACAAAAACGTTTTTTAACAAAATGAAATATTGCTTTTCCAGATATTTAGTTGTATTTTAAAAGTATAATAATGAAAACATGTGGTATAGGTGTCAGAACCAAGAGATGAATGGAACAAATAAAAGATTCAGTAGAATTTTTCTCTGTATTGTAATAATCATCTCTATCATCATCACTTATGCTGGTTGAGTATCTACCATGAACAGCCACTATTCTGAGTTCTTTTGTATATTAACTTGTTTAATCTTCATTATAACTCTGGATCATAACCCTAACCTAGCTTTTCCATTCTAATTTTTAATAAGATTATTTAACCACATAGCATAGTGCCAGTGTGATTCTAATGAAGGAAGTGAAGGAAGGGTTGACATTAAGAGGTTGAATCAAACAGAATAAAAAGAACTGGACTGGGTTGTAGGAATGGAAGACATTACTTGAGCTGAGGTTGAGAGAGCCACATGCTCTCTTTACTTCAACAAGATTTATGTGATTCACCTAGGAAAATAGGGACTATCAGGATTCTTCCTGAAAATAAGTTTCATGTTGACAACCCAGTATGACTCATGGCGTTCTCAGAGACGGGCAATGGCAGACCTCAGTGGGGGAACTTGATGTGCAGGGTAGACAAGTCCAGATAGTGCAGAGCTCCTGGCTGTATAAGGCATCACAGTCTCATGGCAAAGTGTTAAGCAACTTGAAGGACAACAAGCAGGAATCAATCTTTTTTTTTTAAATATATTTTATTGATTTTTTACAGAGAGGAAGGGAGAAGGATAGAAAGTCAGAAACATCGATGAGAGAGAGACATCGATCAGCCACCTCCTGCACGCCCACTACTGGAGTTGTGCCCGCAAGCAAGGTACATGCCCCCAACCGGAATCGAACCTGGGACCTTTCAGTCCACAGGCGGACGCTCTATCCACTGAGCCAAACCGGTCTCAGCAGGAATCAATCTTGATAGAACTATTCCAGATAGGTGTTTTAAAGGTGTCTTAATCTATAGGAAGCAGACCAGTGATACTTATGCATTGAGAGTCACAAATTATAGAATACAAACATCTTTCTCTAGTTTGTACATCTAGTGATGCAAGAGTTTCCTCCGGCCTGTCTTTTGAAGAGTCACAAACTTATGAGCACTGATGACTTATTCTGTGATAACATCCACCCAGAATCAATACTCTGCTGGAGTGGGTAGACCAGATGCCTCGGTAAGGCAAAAAGGATTAGGCCAGGATTCTGAGAAAGCACTGTATAGCAGGGGTTGTGGTTTCCCATGAATGAGTTTTTATCTTTTCCAGTTTTCTCTACTACAGATGGTCAACCTGACAAGAGAGACCAGAGCTGTTCAAACTGGAGTGGTAGGCAACAAGCAGGAGAGGGCATGTACTTCCCAGGAATGCCAAGAAATCCCAATCTAAAGGAACAGACATTCAGACATTTCCAGTTAGGAAAACAGTGATCTCGGGAGGCCAGAAAACTGTAGGTTGTCTGGGATATGTAAGTCTGTGTGTGCATGTGTATTTCTTCTGGGAATCTATTCTTTGAAATGATAGCTGCATTGGGTGCCATTTACTTTTTTTAAAAAAAATATACATATCCATTTTATGGTGCAATAGATGTAAAAAGATAATGTTAGGCTAAAAAGAACTTAATTCCATTCTTATAAATTTGTATTAATAACACCAATGTATGTCTCATACTTCTGGGACTTGTGTGAGTGGCATGTATAGCAAACACATTATTGCTTGAAACCAAATTCTTAAAGACGCACTGACAGAAATGTAACCTATGGCCATGTGCAAATCATGCCAGTATTCCCATTTATGTTCGCCAACAAGTGGTGCCAGAAAGGTCATCTCAAATCTCACTTCGTCCAGCATCGATCCAGACCTGATAGGCACTCAGCCACAAGGTGCAAGCTGAGTCATGGTAGCCTCTGATGGACTGCACATAATTAGGGCCTCACTTTAATGGCAAATCCCCCCTCCATCTTGAGAGCCAACATCCTCTCTGGGAAGGGCCACCTATTTTTCATGGGTTAAAATAAAAACCATTCTCCTCATCCCTCCCCCAAACCCGGCACAATGTTCCTGATTAGGACTTGGTTCTGAGAGAAGACTGAAGCAGACAGACCTCAATGGAGAGCAGATGCTTGGCAAAACCTATCAGGTTACTTTTCCTGGTTCCCGAACACACCTTAGCTTCTCCTGCTCTTCATGCCAATGTTAAAACATTCCCTCTCAAAAGCTAGGTAGTGCCGAGACCGGTTTGGCTCAATGGATAGAGCATCAGCTTGCGGACTGAAAGGTCCCAGGTTCCATTCCAGTTGGGGGCATGTACCTTGCTTGTGGGCACATCTCCACTGTGGGGCGTGCAGAAGGCGGCTGATTGATTCTCTCTCATCGATGTTTCTGACTTTCTATCTCTCTCCCTTCCTCTCTGTAAAAAAATCAATAAAATATATTTAAAAAAAAAAAAGCTAGGTAGTGCCACACAAACACATGTATATGAATCTTCATGGCAGCATTATTCATACAAACCCCAAACAGGAAGCAATACAAATACCTATCAACGGAAGAGTGTATTTTTTTTGTAATGTGGCATATTCATACAGAGGAATACTACTCTGTAACTAAAAATAAATACTGATACATGTTTCAATGTGAATGAACTTCAAAAGCATCATGTTAAGTGAAAGACGTCAGATACAGAAAAGTACTATTTTATGATTCCATTTCTTTGGAAGGTCTAGACAAGAAAATGTAGAGACAAAAGCAGATCAGTGGTTTCCCAGGGCTAGGAAGGGGAGTGAGAACTGACTAGGTTACTGCCTAACCAAACTCTTTGCAGTGAGACAAGTTTTCTAAAACTGGGTACTGGTGATGGTCGCAGGACTCTGTAAGTTTACTAGAATCAGTGACTCACATAATTATAGTGGGTTACTCTTATATTATGTAAAAAGCTACTAAAAATAAAATAAAAATAACATGACAGAGATCTCTCTAGATTCTCTATGGAACAGGAGTCCCCTCCCCCATAACAGTTTGCAGCATATGGCCAGAACACCAGATAGCCTGATGATCATGGAATGTTATTATTCCCTGAACTTGCAATGGTAGCATGGCTGGGCTGTTGATGCGAGAGAAACATGAACCTATGTAACTAAATGCCAGCCAGGGCCTCCCTCACATGGGGGACAGGGGCTTCTATTCAGACCTTGGCCTGGGACTAGCTCCCCCTTCCAGCATAAGCTAAGTCACTGGCTACCCCTTCCTACTTGAAGCATGCGTGCTAGAGAGCAGACACAGCCGGTAGAGCGGGACTTATAGGAGTTCTGGAAGCCTTGCTGGGAAGGTCTGTGCCCCCACTGAATGCTCAGGTCAGAGAGAACTGGGGTGGGGGGTGAGGGTGGGAGAGAGGGCACTAAGGAAACTCCATTCCTGGGATCAACCATGAACGGGCAGCTGGCCTGCGGGCATTTTGCCAAGGACACTGGAGGGGAGCAGAGGAATGCTGAGCCTTCACTGGGAGCGAACTCTGAGCATTTACAGATGGCGAGGCCGGGGCTCTGTGTAAACAGTCACCAAGGCGCAGAAACAAAGAGGCTGCATCCCAGGGCCGAAGGCTCGAAGGCCCTCAAAGAAGAGGAGTCCGCTGGCCTGAGAGGATGCGAAACGCAGGGCCTGGAAGGAAGTGGTTATCTCAACTCCTCACGGGATGCTAATGGCCACTTACTCCCTTTTGGCGCCAGTGGTTCTCAGTAAGCCCTGCGGTAAATCTCACTAACATACTTACCTGCACACATAAATACATAAACTAGCACACCTTTCCTCTGGCCACCTAGAGTGAGACTTCCCTGCTGAGGAGTGCAGATTGGACCAGCCACTGTGCAGCTACCTCAAAACATTACAGCTGGAACCGCCTTGGGACCCAGCGATTCCACTGCTGGGAATTTATCCAAAGAAACCCAAAACACTAATTCCAAAGATTGTTTGCATGCCTATGTCCGTCCATTGCAGGGTTATTGACAATAACCACGATCTGGAAACAGCCCAAGTGCCCATCACTAGATGAGTGGATAAAAAAAAAGTTGTGGTACATTTACACAATGGAATACAGTGGTACCTCGAGATACGAGTTTAATTAGTTTCGTAACTTTGAGGTGTGGGAAACTATGAGACGCTCGAGTCATGGTAAACTGGTAGGCCCTTCTGCATGATTACTCCTATCTCAAATGTTGCTCATATTTCAAAGCAAAAATCGCTTGCTCGATGGCTCGTATATCAAAATCTCGTATGTTAGGGTACTCGTATCTTGAGGTACCACTGTACTACCCAACCAGAAAAAAAGGAGGAATTCTTACCATTGGCGACAGCCTGGATGGACCTGGAGAGCATTATGCTTAGGGACAGAAGCCAGTCAGAGAAAGATAAGTACCACATGATCTCACTCATATGTGGAATCTAATGAGCAAGATGAACTAGCAAGCAAAATTGATACAGATTCAGAGAGAGAGCAGACGGAGAGTTCTCGGGAGGGCTGGGAGTAGAGTAGAGGGACTGAGCAAAAAGGAAAAAAAGAGAAAAAATTCATGGACGTGGATAACAGTTTGGAGATTGAAGGAGGGCGGGGTGGAAGGAGTAGAGGAGTGAATATAGAGATGGAAAAGAGACTTCATTTGGGCGGTACACACACAATACAGTGTGCAGATGATGTGTTACAGAATTGTGCGCAGAAATTTGTATAATTTTGTTAACCAGTGTTATCCAAATAAATTTAATAAAAGGGGGAACAACCTCACAACAGTCTAATTCTAAAGATTAGCACAGCCCTGCTGAATCTGGCCCCGGCAGGCCCAGTACAGTTTGGACGCTCCACATGTCAGAGAGCAGAGTCCTGACCATCACTCAGTTCTTAGTCAAATTGCTTTTACTGCAGATTGCTTTCTCACTAGAGAGAGAGAAAGAGAGAGAGAGAGAGAGAGAGAGAGAGAGAGAGAGAGCCGAAACCGGTTTGGCTCAGTGGATAGAGCGTCGGCCTGGGGACTGAAAGATCCCAGGTTGGATTCCGGTCAAGGGCATGTACATTGGTGGGGGCACATCCCCAGGAGGCGGCTGATCGATGTCTCTCTCTCATTGATGTTTCTGGCTTTCTATCCCTTTCCCTTCCTCTCTGTGAAAAATCAATAAAATATAAGGGAGAGAGAGAGAGAGAGAGAGAGAGAGCGCAAAACTAAAAATAAAAATCTGGATGATAACTACGAGTCACTCAAATATTAATTACTTAATCAAGCTTGAGCTTGATAAATAATGAATGATAATGATAAACACATATCATTATTCTCATTTGAATACAACCGACACAGAAGCAAAACAAGAAGGCTTACCAAACAATTCATGACACCTGGGAGAGAAAGACAAAGCTGTCGGAACTGGTCATGGGAAAAGCCATCACATGCCTTCAGGACTGACACTCCCAGGGGAAAGCCGATGTTAACAGACGTATGGGTTGTTAGAATACTGCAGTGCTTCCATACTGGCTGGTAAGAGTCTAAGAGCCCATAGTAGTGAGGAGCAGCATATAAGCAGTCAATCGATCAATACCAGCTGCCCACAGGATTCCTTTGGGAACTAAAGCTGAGGTTGAGGAAAGCGGTCTGATATAAACCTCCTACTGTTTATTTCAAACATTGAAAAAGACAACCTAAGAAAATAGAAGCAAATGAATTGCATCTCAATAAAACAGTTTAGAAAGAGTAAATGATTTAAAAAAATAGAATCACGATCCAGGTGCTGTGGTACCTTTTTCACAGGATCACAGATTCTCCGTTACTGTCATCATAGCCTTATTTTTTTGTTGACAATTTTTCCTTCATCACCTCTCTCTGTTAGTACAGTGAGAGAGCAATGCTGAAATAGGAGAAATTAAGAATGTCGCTTTTTTTTTAAATATATTTTATTGATTTTTTACAGAGAGGAAAGGAGAGAGATAGAAAGTCAGAAACATCTAGGAGAGACATCGATCAGCCGCCTCCTGCACGCCCCACAGTGGAGATGTGCCCGCAAGCAAGGTACATGCCCCCAACTGGAATCGAACCTGGGACCTTTCAGTCCGCAAGCTGACGCTCTATCCACTGAGCCAAACCAGTCTCAGCAAGAATGTTGCTTTTCTAGTAAACTTTAACTGGGAGTATTTGTCCAGGTCTTGTGAAAAATTAGAAGAGCTCTAATTTAAAATGCTATTAGACCTGAAATGAAAGCCTAAACATACAAACCAAAATTACCTCCATGGTTATGATTCCATAAGATTTACAGCAACTATATGTAAAAAGATACATAGTAAAATATATCAGGTTTTAAAAATCAATAATCTCACCTTTTAGTTCCCCAAAGAAAAATATCCACAGTGCATTTCTCAGAACTACATGAGATAGGTCTTAGGTAATGAAGTTCTACCTTGCAAAATATTGTTGCCAGATGGTAAAATAACTATTTTTGAAACTAATACTTAAGTAAATTACTCACCTTGGAGTACTAAGCATGTAGCCTTTAAGCAGATTTCAAACTTAAACTATCCCTTAAATTCTTTTACCAGGATTATAATATTCCCTAAAGTACTATTCATTTTCTAACTTGTTCATTTTCATTACTTAATATACTTTTGGGAATACGTTATCTTGGGCCATGTCTAGACATACAGATGGTTTTGATAAGTTCATTTGAAAAAGAAATCGAGTTCAGGGAAATGCTAATTTTTTTTTTCAGCTGAGCATATTTTCTTCTAAAGAATTCCACAAAATCATCTTGACTGAATTATTCACCTCTCGACTGGTTATTTTGGCACCAGGTAGTTTAGAAACCTCATGTTCGGTGATGGGAGTTTAATCTTTAGCACAAGAGATAGTTAACAGAAACATGGAGAGGCGAGGTACAGGGTGGTAGAAAGAAGGCTTGTTTTTAATGACTCTCGGGTTAAATATTGCCAAATATGGCTCATTTTCACAAGCAAAATCATATCTAAGATCTAAGCACCATTTCTAAGGAAATAGATGTTACTGAGAAGGCCACTTAAGAATTACTCATTGAACTCTACCCTGAAAAACTTCTTTAAATCAGGACAAATAATAGACATAATGGCCAAAGTACAGCGTTCTCATGTGGCAGAAAGTAATGTTTTATTTGTTACAAGCAAAAGAGAAAGGTCAAAACCTGGCAAGACTCATTGCACACCTCCTGGCAAACACAGAAATGATTATCTTCTGTTTGCTCTGTCAGACCTGTTCCTGGATTTTAAATTGAGGAAGGGTGTGCGTTACTCCCTCATTATGATTCTAGACCTCCAGATCATGATTGTTCCCTTTATCCATGCATTTATTCAACAAATACGGGAATAAATATTTGTTGGGCATCTATCATGTGGCAGTTATAAATTAGGTGGACAAAATATAGAAGTCCTAGATAATGCTCAGAGTTGTGCTATGATGTGGGACACTGGGACCCAGTGTAATTATGTGATTTATCCGAAGCCCTACACTCCCAAATAGAAGAGCCAGGATAGAAACAGTTTCTCAGACTACAAGGACATTGATTTCTACATCATGGCTGATTTATTTCTTAAGTGGCATTCTTTTATTTTAATTGCAACTTATACTAGAAGCCTGGTGCACAAAATTCGTGCACGGGGATGGGGGGTTGTCCCTCAGCCCAGCCTGCACCCTCTCCAATCTGGGACCCCTGTAAGATCAGGCTTAAACGGGCAGTCTGATATCTCTCCCGCAATCCAGGACTGCTGGCTCCCAACTGCTTGCCTGCCTGCCTTCCTGATTACCCCTAACTGCTTCTGTCTGCCAGCCTGATTGATGCCTAACTGCTCCCTTGCCAGCCTGTTTGCTCCAACTTCTCTCCCCAACAGGTCTCGGTCCCCCCTAACTGCCCTCCCCTGCAGGCCGGGTCACTCCCAACTTCCCTCCTCTGCTGGCCTTGTTACCCCTAACTGCCCTCCCCTGCTGGCCATCTTGTGGTGGCCATCTTGTGTCCACATGGCGGCAGCTATCTTGTGTGTTGTAGTGATGGTTAATTTGCATATTACTCTTTTATTAGATAGGATATTAAAAAAAATAAAGATTTTTTAAAACTCAGCATCCTACAACCAGATTTAAGATAAATCAATACTTCACCACTTTTGCTTCATATCTATTTTTTAGAGAATTTTTTTTTAGATCCAGTAATAACTCTAACTCTTCCTGATTTCCCAGAAGTATTCACTGCTCTGAAGATGCTTTATGTCATTCTTGTGCATGGTATGGTAGACAGTTTCTATGGTAATGATTTATGTGTTTAAACTCACATAAATGCTATCATTTTATGAATCTTCAACTGCCCTTTTTATTTGATATTATGTCCATCAGACATCCATTTTGATATGTGGATAATTGATTATTTCTTCTTTAACCAATCAATTACATTAATAAGCATTTTAAATTTTCCAAATGCCTATGTTTTTGCTATTGCTTTCTAATCTTATTGTTACTTACTCCTAATTTTGTTGAGAGTTTCTTTGTGGCCACTCTCTGAGGTTATTTTTGGTCACTTGGCTTGTTAGATTCATTACAAACTCCTTTCTCATTCAAAATATGGAGGTTCTTTGACCCCAAAACTGAACTCTTTACCATCAGCATAGCAGAGTTGGTCATGGTCTCCCAATGCTCTGACTAGTGCCCTCAGATTCTCCCTTTCACTTGGGTTCCCCTAAGAATTCAGTGCCAGAGAGGGAGGGCAATTCCCCTGGACATTTCCTTTCATACTTGCCCTACCCTTCAGTGCCCATGGATTCCTTGATGAATGTCTCTTCTGATTACTCATCAAAGTTTTCTGTCCCATGTTCCACAACAAATGCAGGCACATGATACCGTCAGCCATCTTAAAAACAGCAACTTTAACTCAGGAGTACCTTGACATACTAGCAGCATAGAATATGGTGATGTGACAATACAATAATTTGAACAAATCCCACTAGGAAGGCAACTATCTATAGCTGTCTCTGTAGTTGGCATATCCTGTATATTAATGATTTCATATCCCCCTTAAATTATCATATTGACTGATTACTTAACTTTGGCATTATGGTAATTCATCTTTAATAATAAATAAACATTAGTTTTAACTAAACATTTTAAATATATTTTCCAAACGAAAATAAAATTCATGGAACACTTAAACACATGAACAAAAAATAATTAGAAAACCACTATCAAATATTTAAATATTATTTCATGGTAAACTCAAAGCAATTAACCTTGTACATTTAGTATATTTTTCCAATATAATTGAAAAACCTATAAAAAGTCATAAAGATGATTTTCTCATGCTATACTGTGCTTTTGTTATAATAGGAGTAATATCATAAGACATTAATGGAAAAACTATTATTAATGTCAGTATTAATATGAGGCATAAAGTTTTTTCAAGACCTATAATTATATAATACTACATTAGTAATATTAATAGATATTTCCATATTTGTAAATGCCATATTTTTATTTTAATGTTATTTAAATATTGAACTGACACCATTTTTATAGAATCCAACCTGCTATAAAATTGCTGATGTTAATAGAACCTATTGCAATTTGCATTACCACCGTTAGGTGGCAATAGTTGTTTCTTTGTAATTGACAATAAAATTTAAGTTTACTTTAGCATTTTGATTTCTGTAGTGTACAAAGGATACATATCAGTTCAATTCAAAAGTCCTTCTGTTTGAATGGGATCTACAAAAAGAGAAACAAAATGTAAGTACTTAATGCTACATAAGATCAACTGTATTGGGTGTTTTAAAAGCCTAAGTCACTGGAAACATTATGGTACACTTGATTTTCTCTCCTTATATAATACAAAATAAAAACAATTAAATAAAACTTACGTGTGCATATATACTAAAATGTTTTTTCTAAATTTTCCATTTTCAAAATTCTGGATAAATTATTTGGAGTCAAATTAATCTCAGTCTCTCTCTCTCTCTCTCTCTCTCTCTCTGTATCTTTTTTTTTCTTTCTCTCTTTCCATCATTCTCTTTCTCTATCCCTCTGTTCTGTTTATTTATCTATTGATTTGCTTGTATGTCATGCACCCCTCTTTGTATATGCCCAGAACATATATTCAGTCTAGCAACCTGCAACCTGCTTCAACTTGAAGGCAGACACTTCATAAGAACAATCCATATTTATAACTCAAGGCTTACTGTTTTTTAATTATTTGATGCTTAATAATAATTTTTCACCAAATAATTTATTTTTCTTTAATTAAAGCAGCTGTATGTGCACATGTGCATGCACACACAAACACAAATACAGAGTTTCTTACTCTTTTTCTAATAGTAATGCCAAATAAAAGTTTTATCATATTCTACTATGATTTTATACAAGTTTATTCACTGTGACTATAAGCATATGTTATATTGAATATAAAGCAGTATTATTAAAATTGTTAATCAGTATTAATAATACTAATAACAGATATATTCTTTGTTTGCTATAAGGAACGTTTATAATCTGACTCACATTTGAGTTCTTATTCTAGAAGGCAGAGACTATATCTATTTTGTTCACCATTATATTTCTTGTAATTAGCACAGTGCCAGCACATAGTGGGCCCTCAATAAATGTGTGTAGGTGAGTTGAAGAGGAATTTATCAGGGTAAGAGTATGTACTAATAACGGTGTAGAATTTGGAGAATATAGTTTCCAAAGTCAAATGGAGCTAAATTTGAAACCCTATCTCTGAGACCTACTAACTGTGGGAGTATGATATTAATGAATTTTTACCAATTTAACATTTATTCATCATTAATATTAATTGAGCTTCAATTTTGTCACAGGTAAGATTGAAAGAAATAATGTATGTAGAACCCCTGATATAATAGGCATTCAGCTAGCAAGTGTTATTATTTCTTACAATTACCATCATTTGTTAACCTGAATTCTGATCAAAGAATTTATTAGAGGAGCTATTCTGCATACTCTTCCCCATCCCCCCGCCCCCGCCCCTAAAAGTAACATAGTGCTGATCTGAGCAGAAGTCTTTATCCACCTGGGTTTCCGCAGCACAGAAACTGAGAAAAGACGCCATGTTGTATTAAGCCATGTAATTTGTGGGAATTTATTATTCAGCAATAGTAAACTGTGCAAAAATCTAAGAACTATTTAGACTATTGAACCACCCATTTAGATGTTCAGAGTAATGATAGGAATTATCTGAGAATATTAGCGAGTCTTACCTGGGACAAAGTAAACATCATTACCATGTAAAAAAGAAACAGTTTTTAACTAAAGCCAAATGGTAAAACAATGAGAGAAGAAAAATTGAAATTGACCTGTTGGTCTCCAGCTCTGATGGACAGCCAAGGAAAGTGAGAGTGTGCTCTAGAGAGAAGGTGGCGTGTGGCTAAACACCACCCAGCTCCCTGGATTCAGATGTAGTTTGCAAGCTGAATATTCTGTTAGCATTTGGCTTCAAACGTAGTTCAGTCTTCCAGGAAGAAATTATGGTGATCAGGGAAGTCTGGTATTTTGGTCTATTTGGTAATTAGTCATATTTCTCATTACCAAAGAATAAATTAGAATTCTCCAGAAGCCAAGCCTCCTCTCGGTATTACCAAAGGATCCCATTAACTTATCATTTTAAAGTAGGTAACAATATGATTTCATAAACAAAATGCATACTTTTTTTACCCAGAGGATGCACTCCCCGATATAAATTATTTGGTAAGCTAGCCTGGCTGTCATGCGCAGTGGTTGAGTGTCGTCCTATGAACCAGGAGGTCATAGTTTGAGTCCTAGTAGGGACACATGCCCAGATTTTGCCCCGATCCCCAGTGTGTGGCATGCAGGAGGCAGCCAGTCAATGATTATCTCTCAGCACTCAGGTTTCTATCTCTCTTTCCTTCTCCCTTAAAATACTTGACACACTGTGAAATGTGATTTTACTGTGCAGGTGTGTATCAGTGGCATATACTCTGTAGAACAAGCATTTCCGCGAAGTACCACTACTGATCACTTTGCTCTGACATTTTGGCATGGTTTTGGCACCAATTTCAAGATATGTCTGAGAAACAAATATTTTGAGAGTGCATGCATAATAATTACCAAATAGCAGTGTCTTATTATATTAAATCTTTCTGTCTTCTTTAATCTGTGATGAGTTTTTAGAAGTCCATAAATGTGTTTGAAATAATAGAAACTAAAAAAAATCATCAGCAACTCACCCTTTTCAAATGATTCCCAGTGCATTGTCTCATTGATTTTCCGCTTCACATTACATCTCTATTTACCCAAAATGTCTCACTTTCTTACCCTCTAGAGTGACAATCAGTAAGGCAGGCTTTTTCTTTTCTTTTTTTTAAGAATCTCTTTTCTTTTTTGATGAGTGTTCCAAGTTCAGGGACATAAACCAACTTATTAATCCTTGGGGGAAAACATGTAACAGTTCCTGTCCTTGCCTATCTCTCCCAGAGATCCGTTACAAAAGAATTCTTTTCCCCAGCTCAGAGCTGAAATATCTGGCGGGCCTTGCTGGTGGTCCCACGAGAGTTGTTGCCTGGCATGAATAGATGGAGAAAAATGCCTTTCCTCTTTTAATGTATTCACAGGTTAACCTTCTGGATGTGATTATGTTTGTGAAACATTAAATTTGTCCCTACCCCGAGCTCTACGCTGGCAAGCATCGATATAGCAAACTCTTAAAAATATTTTTGTTTATCTAAGGCAGAAGTGTGCTAATAAATATTTACAACCTACTTTCCAGGAAAAGGGGGCCACATTTTAGTATCTGTCACCTTCCATGATGTAAAATATTCTCCTCCATGGCCAGTTTGAAACCATCAATGCGATGCCACTAAATGCAGAATTGGGAAGAGATGCATGGTAGCACACACCCTTGTATGTTTCCATCGTGTACTATTGTCCCCATACAGACACAATGAATGGGCATAACCTCAGGAAAGTGGATAATTATGCATTATAGTAAGCCAATGATAAATTTATCTATTTTAACTATTTATTATCTGTGTTTCTTATATACTTATTTCACTACGTTTATATTATTTAGTTTTCAATAAGGGCTAAGTTTAATTACCATTGTACAAAGTTCTTGAAACTTCATCAGCTGGCTCTTGAAAGCCAGTCTAAGCTTGCTCCAGCACATTGCTGAAAGGGAAACATTATGGTCACCCAGAGAAACAAACCACTAAAAAAAGGACTCATTTTATTCACGGACCTCACAAAAATGATAATCATAATAATAACAGGGGGACAGACTGCGAGGTACCTATCCAAATCCAACTTCCCTTATTTCTTAATTTCATTTTTGTTGGGTTTGGCAGTGCATTCGGTTAAAATACATTTTTCATCTTATCCTAAAGTAAAGGGAAGGCATGCAATGGTGGCCAATGATATTTGAGCAAAAGTTGTTGGTTTGAACTCTGGAAGTGTTTTGTATGTTTCTAATTTGTTTGTTTTAAGTGGCATGCAGTCAGCTGGCCTTCACCGTTTTGCACAACTAGAGTGTTCCCTTCCTCTACCTATTTGTAGCAGGTAGGATCATGGCAGCCATATTGTGAGCATGAGATAGTTCCAAGGATGTAAGCTTCTGCTAAGAATAGCAAAGAAGAAAACAGAAGCATTCTAAGATCCTGGTAATACAACGAAGTCAACTCCGTTGTACGTGAGACAAAAGTTTATGTGTTTAAGCCACTTATTTTTAGATCTCTGTAACTCAAAATCTAATATCCCTTCTAAATGAAAATATAGTTAAAATGTATTTTTTGTCATGATAAGTAATTTATGTGTTGCTCCTAGAAAGTTAACACCTTTCTGTGCAGAATAACTAGGCCTAGTTTCTGTTTTTTTTGTAGACTCATTTACCCTAGGAAGGATTGATTCAGTTTAAATTTATAAATGTTCACATCTTCCCTTCAGCAGATAGATATTGGTGTTCTAAGAGTTAGACTGATCCTGTCATGCTACCAGAAATATTTACTCAATTTCTGATTAAAGAAGTATTAACAGTAAAAATAATGGTATCACATTTAAATTTCCCATGCTAGTCAAATGCTCAACTCACTGTTTACAGTAGTAACTATGTATTCACACTGACAAGAGGTTAAGTAAGAGGGAATATAGAAAGCCCTATTCTGATCTTCTATAGCTTTCTCACAAGTATTTAATTGAGGTAACTCTACTCGATTTCTCCATACAGATCCAAAAATGTCTAAAAATTATATTATTAAGTTAGACCTAATATTCAGACATGGAACCCCTGCTGGAATTGCAGACACGAGGAGCTAACATTTCTAGTTCCTTCCAAAGTCTATGACAGCGCCTCAAAATATCACAACTCACTGAAATCAGCTCCCCGAAGGCACGGTTGATAATCAGGCAGCAGAATGAAGCCTTTGGCATGCTTGTCAATCATTCCTATTGTTGCACCCTGTGAAAGAAGGTAATCAATTCTGAATTGTATCTCTTCAGAGGAAAACCTGCTTTTATTATAAGAAGGCTTTTCCCTTAAGATTAACTTTTGAAAAACGTCTCAGCTCTTCTTTCTTGAAATACTAAGAGAGATGTTTGGGGGTTATTTTGCCTTATCTTAAGTTGAGGTTATAGTCTTATTTTTTTGTTAATTCTAAAATAAAAATTGCTTTGCTTTTTTAAGTCCTTAGAATGTACCCATTAATAGTTACTGGCCCCTAACAATCTTCCCCAAATCATTCTCGACATCCTCACCTTCACTCAGCTCCATGTCTCTAATTTATGGCAGAAACAAATGTATCCTGAACAGTCAGAATTCCTGACATATTCCAAGATTTATACTCCTTTTTTTTTTTTTTGGACTACTATGGAATGTCTTTAAAAAATGTCTTTTCATAAATTATTTCCATTTATTTCTTTAGTGTATTATTATTCAAGGGGAAAACTTCCACATTTGTATTTCTTCCCTATTAACCTGTGAAAATTCTGAGGAATTAAGTCAATACCCACATTATTTACCATTAGATAATTGTGTGATTGTGGTGGGTGATAAAATGTGTTTGTAAATTGTTGGTTTGTGTGAGTTAACTACTTTTTTAAATGAGCAGTTGCTTTTCTGGTGTCTGTTCACAGGCTGGGCTAGTTCAGAGGCTGGGAATGAGTTCTACTTGGTATAAGGCTGTGTCTTTTTTGTTTCATCTGTGTCTTCAGAAAATGTCTCACACAGATCCTGAACTAGAAAATAACTGACAGATACTGTATAGTGAGTCCTCACTCTGTGCCAGGCACTGTGATCAGCAGTTGACATGTGTGATTTCTCATGACCTCAAAATAGACCTAAGATATATAATAGTTATTCTCTTTATTTCATAGATGAGGAAGCAGAAGCTCAAGCATAGCTACGAAATGACAGAGTCTGAACTCAATAAGCTTTGTTGTCTCCGAGATCTTTGAACTTAAACCTCGGTGCAACATGGTGAGCAGTAGGAGGTAGTCAATGCATGCTTGAGGATTACACAGTAGGTATGGAAAACAGTATGGAGGTTCCTCAAAAAGTTAAACATGGAGATGGCTTATGACCTAACAATTCTACTTCTGAGCATTTATCTGAAGAAATCCAAAACAATAATTCATATACGCACCCCTATGTTAATTGCAGTGTTATGCTTTTCTTCCCGTACTTCCAAAAGCTTTTAAATCAATATTAGTAAATACATAGTAGAACCTAACAAAGTGTACTCAGCATATATTTTTTTAGTTTTTAAAATCTTTTTTATCTTTATTGCTGAAAGTATTACATATGTTCCCTTTCCTCCTCCTTCATTGACCCCTTCTAGCCTGCACCTGCCCTCTACCCCAGGCCTTCGCCACACTATGGTCTGTGTCTATAAGCGATGCATATGTGCATATAAATTCTTTGGTTAATCTCTTCTCACCCACTCACTCTCCCACCCCTCATCCCCCGCCTTCCCTCTGAGATCCCACTGTCCGTTTCATGCTTCTATGTGTCTGGATCTATTTTGTACAACAGTTTATTTTGTTTATTAGATTCCACATGTAAGTGAGATTATGTGATACTTGTTTTTCTCTGACTGGCTTATTTCCCTTAGCATAATGCTCTCCAGGTCCCTCCATGCTGTCTCAAAGTATTCAAACCTACACCAGAGCTCAAGTTTGATAGTGATGGATAGATAAGATTTTTCATCTCACACTATCATCTAAAATCCCATTTAACAACAATTCAAATAAGATTCAAATGAGTGATTGACTTTTTTCTTCCTTGTGGTAGTTTATTGGTGTTTACTAAACTACCTATGCTTTTTGAACACATGAGACAGTAAAAGGACACTAACTTTTCTTCTAAATAAAGAAATGTGCTCAATAAATTTAAATGTCATACTTGTTTTGCTGCCTAAAATTTAAAAACGCACACCATTCTTTCTGACTTTTGAAGTTTTCTGGTTCATAGTGTTTTTTTAAAAAATACTGAAAAATATAGGAAGTTAGGGGGGAAGATTTTTAAAGGAGGGGTTAAACTTAACTAGAGAAATGTCAACTTTTTGAAATGATGAAAAGCAACCTATTCAGAAGGCAGGAATTTGAATGACAGAATAGAACCTGCACAAAAGCTTTGAGAGTTTAATCCTGGTGTCTTTTGTGAAGTTTTTGAATTATACTAATAATGAACATTCTATATTCTTCTGAGGTGTTTTTGCAATTGAAGTGTTATTTGGTTTAGAAACTTTACTGTTTTAGTTAAATACAAATTGCTTTAGTGTGAGGATCTATGGCTTAATTAAAAGTATACTTTAAAACAGAACATAAGGCAAATGAAATCCATATTTGTCATAGACTCAGATTTTGCGTGAATGAATCTATATGAGCTGAAATAGTTCTAAACAGGAGGCAGCTTAATTGAATGCTATTATTTAACCAGTATTTTAGAATATTTATAATAAACTAGTGGCTTGGTGCATGGAATTTATGCAGGGAAGGTGGGAGGGTTGCCTCAGCCCAGCCTGCACCCTCTCCAATCTGGGTTGCCTAGGGGGTTGTCTGACAGTCCTGGAATGCTGGCTCCCAACTGCTCACCTATCTGCCTGCCTGATTGCCCCTAACTGTTTCTGCCTGCCAGCCTGATCACCCCCTAACCATTCCTCTGCCAGCTTGATCAATACCTAACTGCTCCTCTGCTGGCCCAATTGCACCCAACTGCCCTTTCCTGCTGTCCTGGTAACCCCCAACTGCCCTCCTCTGCAGACCTGGTTACCCCTAGCTGCCCTCCCCTGCAAGCTTGATTGCCCCCAACTAACCTCCCCTGCAGACCATCTTGTGGCGGCCATTTTTGACCACATGGGGGCGACCATCTTGTTTGAGGACATGAGGGTCAATTTGCATCTTACCTCTTTATTATATAGGATAATGTAAATAATACCAAAGTCAATTGCACCATGTATATTTATTACTTTTTTTAAAAGTTAAAAGACTAGCTGAGATCGGTTTGGCTCAGTGGATAGAGCGTCGGATTGCGGACTGAAAGGTCCCGGGTTCGATTCCGGTTGGGAGCATGTACCTTGCTTGCGGGCACATCTCCACTGTGGGGCATGCAAGAGGCGGCTGACCAATGTCTCTCTCTCATCGATGTTTTTGACTTTCTATCTCTCTCCTTTCCTCTCTGTAAAAAATCAATAAAATATATATTTTTAAAAAAGTTAAAAGACTTTATTTATGAATATTTACTTTTGTGAAACATTTGTGGCTTAAGTTAGGCTCTCTGAAAAGCATAGTCTGAGATGGAGTTTTGGGTTTCAAAGCTTTATTAGGGAATGCTCTCAAGAATACTTCTAAAAAGTAAGGGAAGAAAATTGAGAGGAGGAAGTTTAACTGTGATGCATTTGTGGCCCTTGCCCATTTGGCTCAGTGGATAGAACATTGGTCTGTGGACTGAAGTTGATTCTGGTCTCAGGTTTGATTCTGGTCAAAGGTATGTACCTTGGTTGCAGGCTCCTCCCAGCTCAGGTCCTGGTCCGAGCTTGTGTAATAAGCAACCAATCAATGTGCTTCTCTCACATCAATATTTATCTACCTTTCCCTCTCTTTTGAGTCCCTCTAAAAGATTAATGGAAAAGCATCCTCAGGTGAGGATTAAAAAACACACACAAAAGAACCCCTTTCCCTCCCCCCGAAACCAACTGTGATGCATTTGTGCAAGAGGGTTCCCAAATTGAGTCAAAGGGTCCAGGCCTGTTCACCTTCCTCCAATGACCAGTCATTAGATGTGATCAGCGCCCAGGGGAAAAGATATGCAAGGCATACAACCCCCTTCAAAGAAAGGATGATTCTCCCAAGTCTGATGCAACTGTGAGCCCTAAGCACCCAACCAGATGGGGAAATGAGTGCCTTCATTCTGAAGGTGATTTGTACACTATAGCATCTTCCAGGTTACTGCTGGCACTCTGAGCCCAACATCATTAATACTGAAATCTTGACTGTAAAAAACAACATCTGTCATCATCAAGCCCAACCCTTTGAAACACTAAGGAGAAAGCAATATGGATATCTTAAAAAGCAAACAACCAAACATTGGACTAAGGCTGTTCAGCTGAATTCCAACTCTTGTATCTACCTGCCAACTCAGTATTCCCATTTGGACACCTAAATGCCACATTAAAATAAAAGCCAGGCATTTGATTCTCCCCTGCATCAGTGGCACTCTTCTCCCAAAATTCCTCACTTCAGTAAGTGGTGCAGCCATGCTTGCAGGTGCTCAAGTTAAAATCATCCGATTCGTTACATTTTGTTCCTTCTTGCATGTCCAATATATCAGTGCATCAGGTCGGCCTTTTCTACAAAGCATCACCAGAATCAAAGCACACATACTAATACACTATTATCATTTTGGCATAAGCCAATCTCTCCCCTTGACTACTGCAGCAGCCTCCTAGGTGGTCTCTGCTTCCTCCTCACCTAGCAGAATGTTCTCCACACATAAGAGAGTGAATCATTGAAAACAAAGAACGATCATGGCACTCTTTTGTTCAAAATCTTGCAAAGACTTCATATCTCACTCACTGTCTATCTTAACTACCTTCCAATTTCTCCTCACTTACTCTGCTCTGGCTATCCTAGCCTCACAAGCTCTTGAAACTAAGACACCAAACTCAGGCTTGTCCCTAATAACCTTTTCCTTTTCGGTGTTCTCTGCCTGGAACTCTGGGCAGAGGAATAGATATCTGCCTGGATGGTTCCTTCACTTCCCTCAGGTCTTGGCTCAAATCTCACCTATCAAAGTAGGCTTCTCTGCCTCTTCCTGCCCCTTCACCCTCTCGCCCTTTCCCTGACTTCTGTGATTTTTGGGTGACCTTTTCACCACCTTTGCCATCCTGTTCTGAAATTAAGCTTTGTTCTAATGTGGCTGTCAATATTGATAACAGTTTGCTTTGTCTAAAATAACTACTGAGCATGTCCCGACCCTCGGGTTAAGTCAACGAGGACTCTAGGGGGGAGTGGGAATGAAAGGGACAAGAGACACAAGGAATGGAGACAAGACAAAGTTCTGATCAAGTCTCATTTATTCATGAAGTATTCAGGGTATTTATAGGGAGAAGAAGGAAGTTAGCAAAAATTCCTAGCCCTAAGGCAAAACACCTGGCTTATGGGAAAGAGATAGGGTTTGGGGTAATAGAAACCTAGCCCGAGGTTAGTGCTAATGTGGCTGGAGCTTACTACAAAATGGCTGTCAAGCACAACAGGTTTCCCACATGAGCACATGGCAGAAAAAAGTAAGTTAAAGATGATAACGGGGAAAGTAAATGTTGTGATTTTGTTCAATAAAAGAATTAGTGCCATCTAGAGGGGATTGACACAAGAGGTGGTGAGATTCACAATCCTTCCACAAAATGCTAGAGAATTACCTACTGATGGTTCTATTCATGGAATTGGATAAGGGGTTGACTAAATGAATCTCAAGGTTTCTTACATATCTGAGCTTATGTGACTTCATTAGAATTCTAAAGACCATTATGTTTTACTGTTTCATGAATCCTTGAAATATTTTAATTCATGTTCAGATCTGACTAGACCATCCATCTAAACATGCTCAGGGCTTGCCATTAAGATGACTCTTCTAGTAAATAAGACAAAAAAACACACACAGATTTCTCTTGAATCATTCATTATGCATATGAGCACTTGATTAGAAATGTGGCAACGGGAAACAAATAAACTCTTGAAAGTTCATTACTGAATGATGCTATCATGTTCTAAATAAGCACAGTGTGAATTTCAGGCTGGCTCATTAATCATTAGAAGACAACTCTAATCAGTGGAATGTGACTCTAACTTTACTGCAGGGCAATTGTACTTGATTGAAAATAGCAGCCAATTAAGACAAAAAGTACAAGTGATTGGCAAGAAGGAAAGAGAGAACTTTTAAATCTAAGACATAATGACTTTAGTGATTAATAACATTTTAGTTGTTTAAAACTCTCGGATTGCAGCCCTGAATTAATCCTGCACTATGCAAATTAGAGAAGTAATTTGGAAGTGTAGTAGAGATACTCTTCACTCTCTCCTTTCTTAGTTTGAAACCCTAATAATATTGGGTACTACAATGCACTCAGATAATGGACTGTCTTCCCATCCACTTGCCTTTACAGTCAGATGACCAAGTTGCGGATAAAGGGATACAATTATCACATGGATATAATTTAAAGTGTTGAGGAAGCTGTTTTATCAAGAGCTGACTCAGCCTGGAGTTATATTATACTTTCTTTGGGGAGGAGGAACCTGTATTTGCTCTCTCTTTTTCTTTTTTGCTTAAGTAAACAGGAGTGGTTTTTGTATTCCAAGTTACACTTAACACATGACCCAAATTGGTTGAACAGTGCAAACCCAGCATAATTGGTAACGATTAAATCTGAGGTTCATGTCCACTGCAATTATCACACGGATTAAGACTTTTTTGGTCTCAGCTGACCCCCGGGACTTCTGAGATTCTGGCATTGGTTCTAGTCCTATGTGGAGTCTTTAGTCACTATTACTTAGAGCAGTTGGTTACAGTTATCGCTTTAATGAAATCAGTGGTAGTGGGTCTAGGTAGCATTTCTGTTTTATGACTCCAGAATGCTCTCTTAGTCAATGTTGGCCATATCTCAGATGATGTTATTTACCACCATCAGTAGTATTTGGAATGCATAAATTTATCTTCACTTTTGAAAGAGCAAATCAAGGATCACATGACCTTGATGCTAACTTAGTCGACTTTGAACACATTTACCACCATCCCAACTTAGCACCATAGAACTTGATTAACCTGCACCAGAACTCACTGTAGCAGAGATGGGAAGAGACTATGTCAACTGATTCTAGTTTCTATGGTCTTTCCCCTACACATAATTGTGACACATGAGCTTTAGCTCTGCAGTTGGAGACCTAGGTTAGAGTTTACATTTTTGTATTTACTGCCTGTATGACTCAGCCAAATTTATATAATCTCTCTAAGCCTCAATTTTATCATTTCTCATCTGCAAAATAGGAATGATTAAATGAATTAGTATATACGTTGAACTTAGAATAGTATCTTGCTATGCTATAAATATTGGTACCGCTATTAAGATTAACAGTAATTATTTTAATAATAAGAAAAAACACTTTGTATATTACCTTTTATGTTTATTTTCCACATCAACATATAACTTAGCATCAAAATTTGCAAAGAAAAATAAATATAATAACTGAACATGAGAGAAAGATTTATCAAGAGGGTAGAAAAAAGTCAATTTTTTTCATCTCTTATAAATTCTTAGAATATCAAATGTTTAATTTTAGAATACCTAGACCAGTGGTTCTCAACCTGTGGGTCACGACCCCTTTGGGGGTCGAACGACCCTTTTACAGGGTCGCCTAAGACCATCGGAAAATGCAGATATTTACATTACGATGCATAACAGTAGCAAAATTTCATGGTTGGGGGTCACCACCACATGAGAAACTGTAGGCAAGGGTCGCGGCCTTAGAAAGGTTGAGAACCACTGACCTAGACACTGTCTAAAGTTGCACTAGAGGAAATTTTGAGGTTTTAAATACATATATAAATCAAGAAGAAAGAATTAAGTAAACAAGCTTGGAATTTGGAAAAAACTAGAAAAATAACAAATTCAACATAAAGGAAAAGGTAAGGAATGATGAAAATGATGTCAGAAATTTATGAATTAGAAAAATAATACTTGAAGTAATAGCTAAGTAAAACCATTCTTTTACATGGACTTTCCCAGGTAAAGTAATGTCCATGGAGTGGAATTCTGACTGCTCTATGTGGGGCAATGCAAGGCAGGGGTGGAGGCCAGGAAGCTGAACTGGTGTGGCACTGGTTAGTCCTGACCCAAGCACTGCCAATGACAATAAAAACTACATAGAGATGCCTTTCCTCCAGTGTTTGCTCAATTTCTTTACAGATGTGGCACTATTTTATGGGAACGAAATCCACTGTGCAGCTCAGGATTCCATTCGCTGAGTTTGTTTCCTCACTGCGTGATGCCTCATCCTCTGTTTTAGAGAAATATGGTGAAATTCCTTGTTCGTGATGACTTCTCCCCTATCCTAAGCTCCACAATTCTCCATAATTATTTTTTTCTATTACAAGTTTACTTTTCCTCACACATCATACTCTCTCTCTCTCTCTCTTAACAAACTCTTAACAGGTAGAGGGGTAAATGCATGTGCCTGGTCTGGCACTATAGCAAGAATCATTTTTATTTTGTTCAGAAGATGTTGGGATGTAAGTATTGAAAGATTTCTTTAAGCATTTTACTGAGATAAACAATACTTTCAGTGATGTATGAATCTAGAAGTACAATAGCTTCAAACTGTAGAATGTAGTCATTGTAGCTATTTAATGCCAACATAGCCAATATCAATATACTTTTGCTACTATATCACATACTAGAGGCCTGGTGCACAAAACTCGTGCACTGGGGCTATCCCTCAGCCCAGCCTACACCCTCTAGCAGTCTGGGACCCCTCCTCCTTGCCACTAGCCTGCATGCAGCTCAGCTCACTGCTCCTTAGTGCTGCTGGAGGTGGGAGAGGCTCTCACCGCTGCTGCTGCACTGGCCAACCATGAGCCTGGCTTCTGGCTGAGTGACTCTCCCTCTGTGGGGTCACACTGACCATGAAGGGGCAGCTCCTGCATCGAGCATCTGCCCCCTGATAGACAGTGTGCATCATAGTGACTGATCCTTCTGATAGTAATGCTCGGTTAGGCTTTTATTATATAGAATAGGGGCTTGGTGCACAAAATTCATGCACGGGGAGTGGAAGGCCCTTCAGCCCAACCTGCCCCCTCTCACATACTGAGAGCCCTCAGGGAATATCCTACTGACAGCTTAGGCAGTCTGGCCTCCCTTTGTGGGAGGTGACGAGGCTGATCAGGGGAAGGCACCAGCCCAATAACCCTGCTGCTGCAGCCACTGCCAGTCACCACAGATACCAAGGTGTTTTCATCAACATGGACTACAGCCGTTTTCATAGGATATGACCTACCTTCCTTCCTTTCTTTTTTCCTTTCTTTTGTCCTTTCTTTTGTCCTTTCTTTGTTTCTTTCTTTCTTTCTTTCTTTCTTTCTTTCTTTCTTTCTTTCTTTCTTTCTTTCTTTCTTTCTTTCTTCTCCTCACCTGAGGATATGTTTCCATTGATTTTCAGAGATGTGTAAGAGAAAGGGAAAGACAGAAACATCAAAATGAGAGGAACACTTTAATTGGTTGCCTCCTGCATGAGCCCTGACCTGGGCCCCAGCCAGGGAGGAGCCTGCAACCTAGGTACACACCCTTGATCAGATTTGAACCCAGGCTCTGCAGTTGGTGGGCCGAGGCATTATCCACTGAGCCAAATCAGCTAGGGCAGGATATGACATTTCTTAGCCCTCCAGAAACAGACCTTAGTTTTTTTCTCCAGAAGTGCGGTGGAAAAACCTAGATCACCTTTTTGGATTCTTATTACCCAAGTTACTAAGAATATTACCAGTGGCATACAGGAAGCTTAGCCAATGAGCAGTCAGAAAAGGTGTTTCCTCTGTAGTTCACACTGATCCAATTGCCTCCCATTGCCGACTCCACCCCTGCGCAGGCCTAAAGCCTCTGGCCGAGGCTTTAGGCCTGGGCAGCAGACCCCCAGCTTCCTCAAATCCCCTGCTCTCTCCGATCACTGACTCCACCCCTGCCCCCTCTACTCTGATTGCAGGGTTGGCCCTGCCCAGGAGGCCCCTGGCTCAGGCCCTTCCCAGGCTGCTCAGGGATCATGCAATGTCTACCTCAGTGACCTAGGTGCCAGGATGTTCCTGGGACCCAGGGGCTGGTGTGCCTATGTATGAAAATTAACTGCCATCTGTGTTGGGTTAATTTACATACTCACCCTGATTGGCTATGGGTGTAATGGAGGTACGGTCAATTTACATGTTTGTCTTTTATTAGGTAATACTAGAGGCTTGGTGCACGTAATTCATGCACAGGAGGGATCCCCTAAGCTAAGCCTGCACCCTGTCCAATCCAGGACCCCTCAGATGTTCAACTGCCAGTTTAGGCCCAATCTTGGAACTACTGGCTCCTAAATGCTCACCTATTTGTCTGCATGGTTACCCTGAACTGTCCCCCTGCCAGCCTGATTGCCTCAAACTTTCCCTCCCAGCAGCCTGGTTGCCCCTCACTGCACCCCACCCCCAGCCGCCTGGTTGCCCTCAATTGATCCTGCTGCAGGCCTGGTCACCCCACATAGCCTACTGTTCAGTTGTTTGGTTGCCCCTCACTAACCACCCTGCAAGCCTAGTTGCTCCATAAATCCTGTTTGGTCATCCATTTGGTTGTGATGGTCACTTAGGCTTTTATTATTATAGATTGTTGTTAAGAGTAAAGATTGAAATTATAAAAGCTTTCTTGGCTGAAACATGCAC
>PVJN01017245.1:0-40930 GCA_004026805.1 Lasiurus borealis | reverse complement strand
AATTATACACACATTTCTTGAATATATTTGGAGCAGTGCTATCCAGGAGCAGTGGCATCCAAGAAAATTTTCTGCAATGATGGATACATTCTTTATAAAATGCTATCCAAAATGGTAGCAACTACCACATGTGGCTATTGAGCATTTGTGACTCAAGAATTAAAAAAAAAAAAAAAAAACACATGGACATGGGCAAGTGTGGTGAGTGTATGGGGGAGGAGGTGGAAGAGGGTATAGAGGGGATAAGTGGAAAGAAATAAAATTAAGTAAAAAATTAAATTTAAAAAGAATTTTTAAATTTTATTTCATTTTCATTATTTTACATTTAAATAGCCACATATGGCTAATGCCTATGATAATGGACAGAACAGTTCTAAAGGCTATTGAGGAGCCAAAGAAGAGAGGGATGGAGAAAAAGACAACTTTTACACGAGTATAACTAGCAAAAGCCAAGATTATGCATATAAGGTCTAACTGATTTAATTTAATCTAATGGTTCTTTCAGTATTTTATATTGTTCTCAGAAGTAACCATGTCACATTAAAGGGGAGGGAAGGGTTTTGTAACATCAATGAAACTACAGAGCCTCAACCCATTTAGCAAGAAAAGCAACAAATCATAGAGCTCATTCCTTTTTACCTTTTATTCTCCTGGGAACTACAGTCACCCAATCAGGTCCGCTGGAGTTTATGGGCATTTTTATATTGACACCACTTAAAGAAGAATAAAAAGAGTACAGACTTAGATTCAGGAATAGTAATTTTCCAATATTTATTTACAAATAAAAAATGGATATAATTTCATAGAGGCTCATTAAGATTAAATATTCTCATAAATATTAATCAACACAATTAATAATTAGTAACTAGGTCTCCAGAAATAAGCAGGTCTTATAATCTGGATAGGAATTAAATAGACTAATTTTTCACTGCTTAGCTCTTAACCCAAACTCCCAAAATGACAAATTCTGGTCTGAATTGCTTACTATTCTCTCAGACTCGGAGAAGGCTCACACTGACAAGAATATCTATGTTGTCACTACCTAGTTCCTAGTACTCAGGCTGCAAGCCTGTGCAGCAGTAAGTCACATGCCAGATTCCTTCGGCCCTGCTCACAACTGAGATGAGTTCTACTGTAGGCTCTTGGCCCCAGACATGTGCTCATATAGTATTTTGTTCATCTTACTACGGCTCTTTAGAATCTGTTTCCCTTTCTAAAATATACTCCTTGAAGACACAGATTGTGTCTTCTCACCTTTTGTTTTCAGTACCTACAGGCCCTCGTCTAGAGTCTGTACTTAGAAAATATTTGATGGAGGGCTGTTTGAAAAGTGGGAGAGACTGGAGCCCAAGAAAAAAATATTAAAAATAAGGTAAACTCTTCCAGAAACTGGGTCACAATAATTAGGTCTTTTACACTTAAACCAAAATCAAATTAAAAAAATAAAATGCTAACTTTCCAAACTCTTGATATGGGAACTTGCAGTCATGATTTTTTATTTCCTCAAAAGTCAATTCAAAAGAGATTTGTCCTTAAATAATTCTTAAACTTTACTATACGCCAGGCACTCCTAGATGCCAGGGATATAATAGTAAACAAACTCCACAGCATCTCCTCCTTTATGGAAATGACATTTAATGGGGAAGAGAGACAAAATAACAATTAAGAAAATATAGGAGGTTACATTAGAGAATAACAAAATTTCATAGCTTACATAAGTAACACGTAAGAAAGCACACAACTTTTAAAAGGGCACATATCAACTGCATTCAAGAATTTAGAACTTTAAGCAAAGGAAACAAAGAAAACTTTACCTCTGCAATTTTCCTGTAAAAATGTTTAACTCACTTTAGTCATGCAGAAACAATAAAGCAGCAAATCCAAATCAAGGGACATTCTACAAAATAGTGACATCAAAATTCTTAGCACTGTAAAAAACAAACTGGAGACCTCTTCTGGATTAAAGGAGACTGAAGATATAATTAAACACATTGTGTGTAAACATTGACTCAATTACTTAAAATAAAAAAAAGATAGCTATGAAGCATATTATTGGGACAATTGTAGAAACTTGAATATGGGCCACATATTAAAGAATAATATCATCTCAATGATAAATGTCCAAAGTATGATAACTGTGTTATGGTTATATACTGGAGAAAATCCATATTCCTAGGAGATGCATACTCATGGAGTTCAGTGCTATGATGTTTTCAACTTACTGTCACCTAGGTGGAAAAATTATACATAGACACACACATCTAAACACACATACAGAGGGAAAGAGAGATAGCATTTGTGGTAAAATATTAATAATAGTAAATCTAAGTTAAAGATATAAGAGTGTTCATTGTTATTATTCTTGCAGAGTTTCTAAAGATGTAAAGTCTTTTTAATACAAAGCAAAATATTATAAATCATGCTACAATAAAGGGAAGCTTTGTATGTGATAATTTCATTTTTTCAAAAGGTTTTCCCTTTATTAATAGGATCTTCTAAGCAAAGTATTGTTATTTTTTTTCCAAAACCAATACTATTTTTTTTTTCCTTAAAAGACAAATATTAGCTCACCTTATTTATCCATCACTTAGGAACCCTAAGACCAAGATTAAGCTTCTTAATCCTTTGTGAATTAAGCAACATTATGAGCACCAAGAAAAGAAGTAAAAATAGATATCAGCTCACCATATTCAGGCCATAAGTTCAAAACAGTATACACAAAGATCTTTTAAGTGATCAATTTCAATCTTTCTCTTTCTCTTTTCTTTTCAGTTAGCCTGGTGCAAAGTTGCAAAATTTTAACAGAGTAAACAATGCAAAAATAAAATCGGTATCAGGACTCTGTTATTTGGCTTCCAAAAACTTATGCCACCTCAAATAGTTTTTCCAGGAAAATCCTAGGTAAGTAGAAATTTTTTTTAATATATTTTTATTGATTTCAGAGAGGAAGGCAGAGGGAGAGGGAGAGAGATAGGAACATCAATGATGACAAAGAATCATTGATCAGCTTGTCTCCTGCACACTCCCCTACTAGGGATAGAGCCCACAACCTGGGCATATGCCTTTGACCGGAATCAAACCCTGGACCCTTCAGTCTACAGGCTGATGCTGTATCCACTCAGCCAAACATGCTAGGGCAAGTAGAATTTCTTAATGATTCTATTACAGAGTGCCATCAGCCAGCCTCACCCAGGATTTGCAAGAAAGAGCATGGAAAGATATTATTTTATCCTTCTGGATTTACAGCTGTTTGTGCATGTGCGCACGTGTGCATGTGTGTGTGTGTGTGTGTGTGTGTGTGTGTATTTTGTTTGTTTGTTTTAGTGGCAGGATTTATGTTAGACATATTTTAAATATGACACTAATTTCAGTCTCTAACCTTTCTCTCACCTGGAATCCGAATTAATTATAAGCTGTGCTTTCTCCTCTGTTAGGCGAGTAGGTAGACTGACAACACAACTCATAAATGAGCAGTTTTCATTCACAGACAAAAAATACACAGAAATAAAATAACTTATTCATAGTTATCAATAAACAACATGTCTGAGATCAAACACAGGATTAAAACTAAAGCTAAAGTCCTTTTGCACTTCTCAAAGCCATTACAATAAATACATTGAGTAGTGCTCCCTCTGCTGGCCTTCTAGAAGCATAAGTTCATCAAATGCGTGGGTAAACTGGAGCAGAGTGGACTCCAGAAGAAGCTCCTATAGATCACATACCTTATGGTAGGAAATTTTATCACATCAAGTAATGACTGGACATAAAATATAAAATGTTTCAGGGTACCCAATGTAATAAACAAAAATATCTCTCTACCAAAGAATGTTTAAAAAGTATAAGTTTCATTAAAAAACATTTTGTTCTTTCAAATAATTGTAATTTTGACTATGTAGCTTTTATAACTTTTTACTTAAAAATATTACTTTATTTCAGCACTACATGGAATATTGAATAAAATAGAAAGTTTAATCCATACTAATGTGTGTTCCATTTTGCACATTAGTACATATGTTTATCATTATGCTAAAAGAGTTTTATACTTACGCTCAAGAATATAAAACTGTTAACTTAAAATATATGGTTTGCTGTGGTATTTCCTGGCTTTCCATGCTCATCATTAAATTAACCCAGCAATGTTGCCATAGTCATAGTCTTCTTCCTATTAATAAATGTTTATATGATTTTAACAATTGATATGTCACTTAAAATTATTTTAGTTTAACTCTGGCCAGTGGCTCAGTTTTTTGGAGCATCATCCCATACACTGAAAGGATGCAGGTTCGATTCCTGGTGAGGACACTTACCCAAGCTGCAGGTTGGATACAGGTAGGGGAGCCTATGAGAGGCAACTGATCAATGTTTCCCTCTCACATTATGTTTCTCTTTCTCTCTCTTGCCCACTTCCTCTTTCTAAAAATCAATTTATAAAGAACACATATCCTTGGGTGATGATTTTTAAAAAGCTTTAAAGTTATTTTAGTTTACTAGACATGAAGCTAAAACACTGGCCTAACTGACTGTAAGGCCTCTTATCAGCCCTGTTCTTGGGTGATTTGTATACATCCTGTTCATTAAATTATCTTTCTTATAGATCTACTGATGTGTTACACAGTTCTGAATGAAACATAAATATAACGGTAAAAAATGAAAATTCAAGGGTAAAAGGTCTTTAATTTGAACTGAAATAAACACTAAGCTTTGCTATTAAAAAAAAAATAACAATCACAAAGCATAAATCTGTATTTACTTTCTTATTCACCACCTCTCCTGAATTGGGCCAAGTTTAGAGAATGTAAGTAGCACATAATCAAAACAAGAAAGCCTCCCAAGTGTGACAATGTCTCCTAAGTGGGACAAAGACAGCGAAAAGGGATTCTTTGATGACCCCCCAGGACAAGAAGCATGTACCTCTGAAAGAAAGCACTCTCTGCAGCGGTCAGGAGGCCCTTCTGGTAGCCACCTTTGAAATGGTTGATTCTGCTGCTGCAAGGGAGCTTCTTTGGTTTGAAGCAGAACCAGGGCTCTCCAGTGTACAGATCTGTAAAGTTACACAGGGGCAGGATCCTAGGAAGACACACGTTGCACTCAGTAGTTTCAGAAATTCTTCCTGAACGAAACAGACTCTTGAAATAGACCCTGTCTGGTTTCTCTTCTTGGAGGTGCTGAAGAACTTTGATCCCTTCACTGGGGTGAACCAGAGATACGGACACTGTAACTTTGCCTGGCCAGAGCAAAGTAAAGAAGACCTTGTAAAACCCATTCTGGTAGTCCACCACTCTGCCCACAGCCCCGGCCTGCAGCTTAGGGGAGTGGATTCTGGCCTGCAGGTAGTCTCCACCATACTTCTTGGGCTGTCTTTGAAAATCCTGTACATGAACCAGCACCTCTAGCTGGCTTCCCACCTTGAAGGAGTCTGCAGCGTTCAAGATCACAAAGTAGCTGGAAGAAGGGTCACTGCTCTTCAAAAAGGGGACAGGGCCCACGTCAGGTATCTGCCACTGTAAGGCAGCCAGAAAGGAGTCCTCCTCCATGCGCTCCCGGCTGGATAGAGTCTGATGTTCATAGCCACAGTAAGGTTTCCGGCTAGTTCCTATCACCTGAGGGGAAACAAACTGTCCGCTGCTGTCAATGAATGTGGCTGAGGCAGTCTCACTGTCCAAATACTGAAAAGAAAAACACAAAATCAGAAACCATAACTACAATAAATCTTCTTATATTCAACCAATCTCTACTTCAGTTTAAATCTCTACTTCAGTTTAAATTTTAATATAACTATGTAGGATGATACTGTTTCAAAAAGCAAAGCTCGCTAGTTTCACAGGGCTATGTTATTGTAACATAGTGAAATCAAAATGAGGAACAGTCATAGAGGGAGGGATCTCCACACTTTTGTGAGATTTACCTCCAGGAGCTCAATCAGGTTCAAAAGTAAATATTGGTGAAAAATCCCCCTGTGCTTCCAAAAGAAGTGAAAAGGTATCTTCTGAAATGTATCAGAGCACTCCATTCTTAAAAAGGCCTGACCTCAAGCATGAGAAATAGATTTAGGTACATTTTGGAATCATCAGATCAGATACTTAAAGCAACTATGATTCATATGTTAAGACAAGCATGTCAAATTCACAGTCCATGGGCCGCATGCCTCGTTTATTTGACCCATGTTAACCTTTGAGTTTGACATGCTTGTGCTAAGGGCTCTAATGGAAAAAGCAGACAACCTGCAAAAACAGATGGGCAATGTAAAATGAAAAATGGAAATTCCAAGAAAAAGTCAAAAAGAAATACTAGACAAACCAGAGAGGATTTTTAGGACAGGTAAAATATTCTGTATGTCATCATCATGATTGATGCAGGTCATTATCAGTTGTCCAAACCCACAGAATATATAATACCAGGAGTGAACTCTAAGGTAAACAATACACTTTGGATGATTATAATGTAGGAATGGAGGTTCATTCTTGGTTAAAAAAAAAAAAAGATAATGGAGAAGGCTATGCATGTATGGGGGCAGGGAGCGTATGGGAAATACCCGTAAACTTTCTGTTAGGTAAACCCTGCCAATTGGTTTTTCCTTTTCCTTTTTTGTAATGTTAAGAGCCTGACTTCAACTTTAATTGACCAGGTATTTTAAAGAGGCATTCACTTCAATGATGGCCATTTAAACACACACACACGCACGCATGCACGCACGCACAAAACAAACTACATAACTAGATAAAGAGTCAGGAAGCCCTGCCTCTCCCCAGCCTCCAATCTTTGATTTAGATAACTGACTACTTGGGCCACTTCTTTTCCTCTTTCCACACTTTAAATTCTCACTCTTATGTTTTGAATTCACCAATAAAAAGTGCTAGACCCTAGGTACCCCCTCTTGACACCAATAAAACTCCAGGTCTATAGTCCCTCTCTTTCTCTACCCACAACCTCACTGTATGGGGCCAGACATACAATGTATCCATCTCCCCTGGGACTTATGAATAATAAACCTTATTATTTTTTTCCAAGTTCCATGATGGTTATTGCTGTGTCCTAAAATCATAAGAACGGCAAGGGCCAGTCCAGACATAATACTGGTTATCAAAAACTGAAACTAGCACAAAACACTTCCTCTTTATTTCCCTGCAAGCATAAAACTTCTCTCAGATATGTCTTTAAAATAAAAATTAAAATAAATGTCAGAGCTCAAAAACACTATAAAGGGCTCAGCTGCGGAAAGAATCTCTGAGCTTGAGGGTATATCCACAGAAACTTTTAAAACTAAAAAGCAAAGAGGAAAAAAGAATGAAAAATGCGAACATATAATTGAAAAGCTGTAGGACAAATCTCGCACACATATACATTGCAAATCGTTGCATAACATTTTTAGTACTTAACCCATGAAACAGCCGAGTTAAATTGCAAGAGGGGGAAAAAAGACAAAAAAACAAAAACCAACAAAGAAAAAAAAAACAGTAACAACAAAACAAAAATTTCTCTCTTCAACAGCTAATATTACCTATTACAAACCATTTAAATAAGTGTCAGGCTCCCCATCCATGCCAAACCACTTCAAAATACTTTACAAGATAAAAATAATCCCACACAAGCTAAAATTAGTCCTAAAACAAGAGAAGTTTTAATGATCTTGGAATCTATTTCTTAACTTTTATTTTCTTCCACAAAACTCTTACTTACGAAATTCAAAATACAATAACTAAACACAATTTTTAATATAGGTCTAATGGAATTCTTTGTGGTACAATACTTCAAAGTTAATGTTCCCTTTCTATTGCAAATGTCTGTCTTATAAATCATTAGAGGCCCAGTGCACAAAGCAGAAGAGGGGCCACCAGAGGTTGGCCACCCTGGGGAAAGGGCCACAGGAGGTTCTGAAGTGAGTGATCAGGGCCTGCTATCTGGCCAGGGAAAGGGACCGCAAGAGGTTGTCTGTAGACGGGCACTGACCATCAGGGGGCAGTTCCTGCATTAAGCGTTTGCTCCCAAGTAGTCAGTGCACATCATGGCAGCTGGTCAACCAGTCATTCTGGTTGTTCAGTCATAATGGCCGGCTAGGCTTTATATTTTTTCTTTTTTAAAAATTTTTATGGTTTAAAATATTATATATATTACTACATATATCTCCTTTCTTTTCCCCAATGACTTTCCCCCAGTCTCCCCTACCCCTATCACATGCCCTCACCTCCCCAGTGTCTTGTGTCCATTGGTTATGCTTATGCACGCATACAAGTCCTTTGGTTGATCTATTTCCTTCCCTCCCCAACACTCCCCAGCCTTCCCGCTGTAACTTGATAGTCTGTTCAGTGATTTACTGTCACTGTATCTATATTTTCATTCATCAGGTTATAATGTTCTTTATTTTCCATAAATGAGTGAGATCATGTGGTATTTTTATTTCATTGCCTGATTTATTTCACTTAACATAATGCTCTCCAAGTTGATCTATGCTGCTGCAAATGGTAAGATTTCATTCCTTCTTATAGCAGCGTAGTATTCCATTGTGTAGATGTACCATAGTTTTCTAATCCACTCATCTGCTGATGGATATTTATGCTGTTTCCAAATCTTAGCTATGATAAATTGTGCTGCTATGAAAATAGGGGTGTATATATCCTTTCTGAATGGTGTTACTAGTTTCTTGGGATATATTCCTAGAAGTGGAATTACTGGGTCAAAAGGGAGCTCCATTTTTAGTTTTTTTGAGAAAACTCCATTCTGTTTTCCACAGTGACTGCACTAATCTGCATTCCCACCAGCAATGCATGAAAGGTTCTTTTTTCTTTGCATCCTCACCAGCACTTGTTGTTTGTTGATTTGTTGATGGTTGCCATTCTGACAGGTGTGAGATGGTACTGCATTGTCATTTTGATTTGCATCTCTCAGATAATTAGTGACTTTGAGCATGTTTTCGTATGTCTCTTGGCTTTCCTTCTGCCTTCTTTCAAAAAGATTCTATATAGGTCCGATGCCCATTTCTTTATTGAATCATTTATCTTCCTTTTATTAAGTTGTGTAAGTTTCTTATAGATGCTGGAGATTAAACCTTTATCAGTGATAACATTTGCAAATACATTCTCTCATACAGTGGGCTTTCTTGTTGTTCAGTTAATGGTTTCTTTTGCTGTGCAAAAGCTTTTTATTTTGATGTAGTCCCATTTGTTTATTTTTCTCTTTAGCTTCCACTGCGCTATGAGCATTATCAGGGAAGAAGTTCTTTGGCATATGTCTCAGATTTCTCTGTCTGTGGATTCCTCTAGTATTTTTATGGTTTCTCATCTTATGTTTAAGTAGTATATCCATTTTGAGTTAAATTTTGTTTATGATGTAAGTTGGTGGTCTAGTTTCATTTTTTTGCATGTATCTGTCCAATTTTCCCAACACCATTTATTGAAGAGACTGTCTTGACTCCATTGTAATTCATGCCTCCTTTGTCAAATATTAATTGAGCATAATGGTTTGGGTCAATACCTGGGTTCTCTATTCTATTCCATTGGTCTATATGTCTGTTCTTGTGACAATACCAGGCTGTTTTGAAAACCATGGCTTTGTAGTACAGCTTGAAATTTGGTATTGAGATCCCACCTATTTTGTTTTTCTTTCTCAGGATTGGTGTGGCTATTGGGGGCCTTTTTTTATTCTAGATGACTTTTTGGAGACTTCTTTCTAGGTATGTGAAATATGCCATTGGTATTTTAATGAGGAATGCATTGAATCTATAGATTGCTTTGGGAAGTATGTACACTTCAATGATGTTGATTCTACCAATCCATGAACATGGTGTTGTGAAGCAAATGCGAGTGAACGACCACTGGAGTCGAGACCAAATTAAAATTTAGGGAGACTTTATTAGCCGGCCGATAGCAGGCCAGCTGCCTGGTGACTGCTCTGCCTTTCTCCATGCAGGGAGTCCAGAGAGCAGTAGTGAACCTTTGTGCAAGGACCACTTTTTAGCACATTTACCACATCCTGTTTTTGCAGAGCAAGCAACCCAAGACAAAACAGTTTTTCCCAAGTAACATCAGGATCATGCCATTGATGACCATGTTATTTACAGGGTCATCTTGTTCTTCAGAAAGCTGACTGTTCTATGAAAGAAGGCCTACGTGCTGGGAAGGGGCCATGAGACCTTATGTCAAGGCCTGGCCTGATGTCAGCACTGACAATTCTATCTGGGGGATAGTTCACAGCCTCTATGGAATAGGGCCTACTCAAAAATTCCAACACTCTAACAATGGTATGATCTTCCATCTGTTTACATCTTCTCTATCTCTGTTCACTGTCCTGTAGTTTTCCGCATATAGGTCTTTTACCTCATTAAAGTTTATTCTTAGGTATCGTAATTTTTTTGGTGCAATGGTAAGTGGAACTGCTTTTTTAGTCTCTCTTTAAGGTCACTCTTGGTGTACAGAAAAGCCATAGATTGCTTGGCGGTAATTTTGTATCCTATTACATTGCCGAATTTATTTATTAAGTCTGTTAGTTTTTTGATGGAGTGTTTTGGGTTTTTTATGTACAATATCATAGTCATCTGCAAATAAGGATAGCTTTACTTTTTGTTTTCCAATTTGGATGCCTTTTATTTCTTCTTCTTGTCTAATTGCAATGGCTAGTACTATGTTGAACAGGAGTGGTGAGAGTGGGCATCTATGTCTTGTTCCTGTTCTTAGGGTAAATGGTTTTAGTTTTTGTTCACTGAGTATGACAATAGCTGTGTGTTTATCATATATATCCTTTATGATGTTGAGGTATGATCCTTCTAGTCCCACCTTGCTAAGAATTTTTATCAAGAAGGGGTGGGTATTGGATTTTGTCAAATGCTTTTTCTGTATCAACTGATATTACTATGTGATTTTTATCTCACTTTGTTTTCTTGATTTGCGGATATTGTACCATTCTTGCCTTTCTGAGATAAATCCTACTTGGTCATGGTGTATGATCTTTCTGATATACTGCTGGATCCAATTTGCTAGAATTTTGTTGAGGATTTTGGCATCTATGTTCATGAGGGATATTGGCCTGTAATTCTCTTTCACTGTGTTGTCTTTATCTGGTTTGGGTATTAGGGTGATGCTGGCTTCATAGAAGGGGCTTGGAAGTGTTCCTTCCCCTTGAATTTTTTTGGAATAGTCCAGGAGAATAGGTTTTAACTCTTCCTTAAATGTTGGGTAAAACTCCCCTGGGAAGCCATCTGGCATGGGCTGAAAGCTTTTATTATTTATTTACTTTTTTAATTTAGTAAATCTTTATTGTTCAGATTATTACATTTGTTTCTCTTTCCCCCCCTTAGCTCCCCTCCACCCACTCCCAACCCTCCCTCTACCTTACCTCCCCCCACATTGTCCTCATCCATAGGTGTATGATTATTGTCCAGTCTCCCCCTGTACCCGCTCACCCCTTTCCGGATTCTATTATATTAACCAGTTTATTCTGTTCATCAGATTTTCAATTCGCTTTTTAGATTGACTTGTTGATAGCTATGTATTTGTTGTTCATGATTTTTATCTTTACGTTTTACTTCTTCTATTTCCTAAAAAAAGTACCTTTCAGCATTTCATATAATATTGGTTTCGTGTTGAAGAACTCCTTTAGCTTTTACTTATATGTGAAGCTCTTTATCTGACCTTCAATTCTGAATGATAGCTTTGCTGGGCAGAGTAATCTTGGTTGTAGATTCTGGCTATTCATCACTTTAAATATTACTTGCCACTCCCATCTGGCCTGCATAGTTTCTGTTGAGAAATCAGATGACAATCGTATGGGTACTCCCTTGTAGGTAATTAACTGTTTTTCTCTTGCTGCTTTTAATATTCTCTCTTTGTCTTTTGCTCTTGGTATTTTAATTATGATGTGTCGTGGTGTGGTCCTCCTTGGATTCCTTTAGTTTGGGGTTCTGTGTGCTTCCTGAACTTGTAAGGTTATTTCTTTCACCAGATGTGGGAATTTTTCAGTCATTATTTCTTCAAATAGGTTTTCAGTATCTTGCTCTCTCTCTTCCTCTGGTACCCCCACAATTCTGATGTTGGTATGCTTGAAGTTGTCCCAGAGGCTCCTTATACTATCTTCAGATTTTTGGATTCTTTTTTCTTTTTGTTTTTCCAACTGAGTGTTTTCTGCTTCTTTGTATTTCAAATTTCTGATTCTTGCCTTCCTCTAGTCTGCTGTTAGGTCTCTGTATATTTTATTTCAGTCAGTGTATGTTTAATTTCTAGTTGGTCCTTTGTCATCTCTAGTTGGTCTTTTTTAATCTCCTCTTGGGTCTCGCTAAATTTATCTATCTTTTCTAGGAAATTCTTGAAAAACCTTATAACCGTGGTTTTGAATTCTATATCTACTCATTTGTTTTCCTCCATTTCTTTTGTTTGTGGTCTATTCCTTTGTTTCTGCATTTTCACTATGCCAGGAGAATTTCTGTGCTGGAATCAGCCTTATGATGCAAGACTTGCAAAACTGCAAAAGCCTCTCTGTTCAGACTGGATTGGGTGGAGTCTCAGGACTGAGCAGAGACAGCCTTGGCTTCCAGTCAGCCCTGCCTTACACGGCCCCTGGGTCTCAAGTGTCTCTCAGTAATCAGTAATCGCGGCTGCCCTTTCTGTGCACATGCACAGGTGCCTCCAGAACTCTGCCTTTCTGGTTCCCTTGAGCTCTGGGGCCTGTATGAGTCTGGGACCCAGGGTCTCGTCCGAAACTAGGGTTCAATGCAGTTATAATCGGCACAGTATAGAGGCTTTGTCTCCCGCCTACCAGAGAGCCAGTGGCACAATCAGTAGTCCATCCTCTCAGCGCACTTTGGTTTGTGCACCCCATACTTCTGCCCTTTCGTGGCTCCCCTAAATTTCTATGCACTCTTCCCTTTTCACAGTACAGACTACCCCCATATGAGTCTTGCCCAGAGCTGGGATTCAATGCCTTAGGATAAGGGGTTCTGTGCAGCTGGGATTTTCCATCTCCCTCCCACCAGAGGAAGCCAGCCATGCACACTGCCGCCCACTCTCTCCAAGCACGCGTCTTTGTACCTCATTTTTTGCAGCTTCTCTGAGTCTCTATGAGCCCCTCTCTTTCCTTCTAGTTGTAGAATTTTCACTCAGCTAACTTTCCTTTGATTCTGGATGATGTCCATTCTGTCTTTTAGTTGTAGTTTTGAAATTGTTGTGCGAGGCAGCAATTTAGGTGATTACCTATGCCACCATCTTGGTTTCTCCCTGCTGGAAGATTTTAGTTGACTGCTTCAATTTCTTCCATAGTTACTGGTCTATTGAGATGTTTAGATTTTCCGTTTTGGAAGGTTATATTTTTCTAAGAATATGTCCATTTCCTCCAGGTTGTCCAGTCTGTTGGAATAGAGTTGTTCATAGTATTTTTCAATAGTCTTTTTCATTTTGGTGGGGTCTGTTGTTATTTCTCCTCTTTCATTTCTGATTTTGTTTATATGGGTCCTCTCTCTTTGCTTCTTGGAGAGCCTGGCTAGAGGTTCATCAATCTTGTTTATCCTTTCAAAGAACCAGCTCTTGGTTTTGTTGAACTTTTGTATTTGGTTTGTTTTTTTGTTTGTTTGTTTTTTATTTTGTTTTTTTATCTCAATGTTTTTTATTTCCACTCTAATCTTTATTATTTCCTTCCTTCTGCTTACACTGAGCTTTCTTGTTGCTCTCTAACTCTTTGAGTTGTAAGATTAAGTAATTTATTATCAGAGTTTCTGCTTTTTTTGAAGTAGGCCTGTAGGGCTATGAACTTCCCTCTCAAGACTGCTTTCACTGTGTCCCATAGGTTTTTGGATTTTTCTGTTTTCATTGTCATTTGTTGCCATGATGTTTTTTTATTTATTCATTGATCTCTTTGGTAACTCAGTCATTAATAGCATGCTGTTTAGTCTTCATGTGTTTCATTTTTTTGGATTGTTTTTATTGTAGTTGATTTCCAGTTTTATGCCACTGTGTTCTGCAAAGATGCTTGAGATGATTTCTATCTTCTTGAATTTGAAGAGACTTTGCCTATGACCCAACATGTGGTCTATCTTTGAAAATGACCCATGTGCACTTGAGAAGAATGTATATTCTATGGTTTTCGGGTGAAATGTTCTGAAGATGTCAATTACTTCCATCTGGTCTAATGAGTCATTTGGGATTGATATTTCTTTGCTTATTTTTTGTTTAGAGGATTTGTCCAATGGTGATAGTGGAGTATTAGAGTCTTCTACTATGATTGTATTGTTATTAATATTTCCCTTGCTATCCTCCAGGAGTTTTCTTTTATGTATTTAGGTGCTCCGGCATTGAGTGCATATATGTTTACCAAAGTTATTTCTTCTTATTGGATTGTTCCCTTTAATATTATGAAGTGGCCTTCCTTATCTCTTGTTATATCCTTCACTTTGAGATCTAATTTGTCAGATATAAGTATTGCAACCCCAGCTTTTTTTTCATTTCCATTTGCTTGAAACACCATCTTCCATCACTTCACCCTCAGTCTGTGTGCGTCTTTTTTTCTGAGGTTGGTTTCTTGTAGACAGTAGATATATGGGTCATGTTTTCTCATCCAGCTCATTACCCTGTCTTTTGAATGGGGCACTTAATCCATTTACATTTAAAGTTATTATTGATAGGTTTCTCACCATTTATAATCTTTACCCCTGTGTTCCTTCTTTGCTTCCAATTTCATTTTTTTATAGCAGACCCTTTAGCATTTCTTGCATTGCTGGTTTGGTGGTAATGAATTCCCTTAGTTCTTCTTTTGTCTGTGAATCTAAAAATCAAGTGAATTAAAAATCTGATGAACAGAAAAAAACTGGTGAATATAAAAGAATCAGGGGCATAGAAAGGGAATGGACCAACAATTCTCTGGGGGACAGGGGTGTGGGAGTATGGGAAGAGACTGGATAAAAATCATACACCTATGGATGAGGGCAATTGGGGGGAAGTAAGGGCAGAGGGTGAGGTGGGAACCAGGTGGAGGGAAGCTATTGGGGGTAGGGGGAAGAGGAACAATTGTAATAATCTGAACAATAAAGATTTATTAAATTTTATAAAAAGAAACAATGGTGAACAAAGAAACTACAAACATTTACAGTTAAGTTTAAGGGCATATTAGTAAGCTGTATGATTTTAGTAATAATGATTTTTTTAAACAACAATCTGTAACTTTAATAATCATGATTTCAATGTTAATGATGATAATGGTTTTAAATGATATCAACATGCATAGCACATGTGAGCTAAGGTTATTGGGCACGACCTCTCTTTAGCACAGAAAAAGCCTAACAGCAGTGTTATCTTATTTAACATATCTTACAGTGACAAGTGCTCATCCTCAGACTTCTACACATGCTGTAATACAGACTAGGGGCCTTGGTAATCTCCAGCAGCACAAATGGAGAGCTTTAGAGCAAGGTGGGTAAGCTGAAAAAGTACCAAACCAGGTGTTGGAGATTGACTGTGTGCTCCAATAAGCTATGTTGATATGCTAACCCAGTGGTCGGCAAAGTGCGGCTGCAAGCCACATACGGTTCTTTGGCCCCTTGAGTGTGGCTCTTCCACAAAATATCACAGCCTAGGCGAGTTTATTTTGAAGAAGTTTAAGTTTTAAAAATTTGGCTCTCAAAAGAAATTTCAATCCTTGTACTGTTGATATTTGGCTCTGTTAACTAATGAATTTGTGCCGACCACTGTGCTAACCTTTAGGATCTCAGAAAGTGACTATAACTGGAGAGAGGGACCTTGCAATGTAATTAGTTAAGATGAGGTCATACTATAATAGGTTGGGTCCTAAATCCAATATGAATGGTGGCCTTATAAGAAGAGGAAAGAACACCTAGGGCTACCAGAAATGGAAGAGGCAGGACAAATGCTGCAGTAGAGCCTCCAAAGGGAGCACAGCCCTGCAGATACCTTAAAAAGAACTTATTCAACTCAGTAACAACAACAAAACCAATTCAAAAATGAACAGAGCCCTAAGAGCTGGCTGATGAAGATACATGATGCCTCTGATGCTCTCCCAGGGCGGGACCTAAATAGACACAGACCTCAGGTCTTGCCCTTCATCTCTTTCCCTTTACACATTATCACACAACCAAGCTGCTGTCCCATGAGCATGAGTACAGAGATCCACAGAATTAGACAGTGATAGAGTAAGACCACTGTAAAACATGGGTAACAAACTGAACACCATATACTAATGCAGGATTGTGACAAAATTGAACCAAAACCTGAAAATAAGATGGTAAACACACTAAACAAAATGATAGAAGATATCCACAACATAAAGCAAAACCAAGAATTCATAAAAATAAAGAGATATTAGATATTAAAACTAAGCCAAAACTGGTTTGGCTCGGTGGATAGAGCATCGGCCAGCAGACTGAAAGGTCCCAGGTTCGATTCTGGTCAAGGGCATGTACTTTGGTTGTGGGCACATCCCCAGTGAGGGGTGTGCAGGAGGCAGCTGATCAATGTTTCTCTCTTATCGATGTTTCTAACTCTCTATTCTTCTCCCTTCCTCTCTGTAAAAAATCAATAAAATATATTTTTTTAAAAAAACTGGAACAGTATAAATGACAACTAGTATAGATGGATGGAGCTGAAGGGTGATTTGTGAGGTGAAGGTGAGATGAGAAAGGTCCATTGAAAACAGAAAAGAGAGATCAGCAACATGACAAATAGAAGTGTTGACATTTGGATGACAAGTCTCTCAATGAGAGAAAAAGAGAAAAATATATGTAAATATTTGAGGAGACAATGAGTAATGAATTTAACAATATTATAGAAAGATGAAAGACCTCAGAATAAAGGGTTGAAAGAGTAGTAAACAGGAATGGTCAGAAAAACTCCATACCAAGGCTCATTATAATGAGACAAAGAAATGTGCAAAAAGCTCACGTAAAGAAAAGTTTGCCTATAACAGAGTAACAACTAGATTGACATCAGACTTTCAGCAAAATTGATAGGTTCAAGAAGAAAAGAAAATAATGGTTATTAGTAGTGAAAGAAAATAAGCCTGAACCTAGGACTTTATATATGTCTAAGTTGCTGTTCAAGTGAGTCAGCAAAGTAGATATTCATGTGTGCATACAAAGCTTTAGCATAGAAAGACCCATATTAAAAACACTCTTGGAGGAAGTACTCAAATATGAAGAGAGAGTCAAATCAAGGACGTTACAACATGGAATATAGGAATAAGGGTGTTTTGCCAATGAATTCAGAACCATATTAAAGAAATGTGTGTGTGTGTGTGTGTGTGTGTGTGTGTGTGTCCAGATTTAAAAATCTAGACATATACACTTGGTGGGAGGGATTAACAATTAAAAAAATGGAAAAAGGAATTAAATAGACATTTTTCTAAAGAAGACATCCAAATGGCCAACAGGTACATGAAAAGATGCTCAACATCACTAATCCTCAGAGAAATGCAAATCAATTACCACAATGAAATAATACCTCACACTTGTTAAAACAGCTAATTCAACAAGATAGATGTATTGGCAAGGATGTGGAGAAAGGGAACCCTTGTACACAGTTGGGGCGAATGTAAATGAGCTCTTATGGGAAACAGTATAGAGGGCCCTCAAGAAATCAAAATAGAACTACTACCATATGATCTAACAATCCCACTTCTAGGTATATATCCAAAAAAAATTTTTTTAAATTATCAAAAAGCTATCTGCACACACGTTTATTGTAGCATTACTCACAACAGTCCAAATATGGAAACAACCTAGTCTCTATAGATGAATAAAGAAAATGTGCATGCATGTGCACGTGTGTGTGTGTGTGTGTGTGTGTGTGTGTGTGTGTGTGTAAAATGGTATATTATTGGGTCTTAAGAGAGAAGGAAATCCTGCAGTTTGTGACAGCATGGATGAACCTGGATCTTGAGGGCACTATGCTAAGTGAAATAAATCAGACAGAGAAAGACAAATAATGTACGACATTACTTATATTTGGAATCTAAAAAGGATGAACTAGCAAAAACAGGATAAAGTGGGGGAATTTGGGAGATGCTGATCAACTAGTACAGTGGTTGGCAAACTCATTAGTCAACAGAGCCAAATATCAACAGCATGATAAATGAAATTTCTTTTGAGAACCAAATTTTTTAAACTTAAACTTCTAACACCACTTATTCAAACAGACTCGCCCAGGCTGTGGTATTTTGTGGAAGAGCCACACTCAAGGGGCCAAAGAGCTGCATGTAGGTCGATAGCTGCAGTTTGCCGACCACTGAGCTAGTAGATCAGTAAGTCCTAGAGATCTAATGCATAGTGATTACAGTCAACAATACTGTGTTATAACTGCAAAGTTGCTAAGGGACAAGTGTAGAGAGCGCCTGGGAAGGCACATGAGCATTCTTTAATTGTTGTCAGCTGAATCCAGTGGTGTTGGTAGAGCCATATCCTGGAAACACACATGTTGTCAGCTTGACCTTCAGCTGAAGCACCAGGGCGTGGGTTTCCTAATCTAAACCCAGCCAAGCACCAGGAATGAATATGACTCAGGTCCACCCAAGAATGCACATAATTTCCTTTGTCTTGACCTTTAGTAAAATTTCCTGGGTTTTGCTGTATAAAATAAACATACTGTATTGGCTCTGGGTCCCTGTCTCTCCATCAGAGGACAGTGGTCCCATCTGGTCCCAGCTTTTTCCTTACATCTCTGTGTCTGTTTCTTTCTTTCATTTTCACAATCCCCAACAACCTCTACTGAGGAGTAGGACCACTCTCTAGTTACACTAGACATGGAAACAAGAGAAATATTTACAGACAAGATCTTAATAGTTTATACCACAGAAAAGAAATAATTTTGTGATATGAACTATTAAGATCTTGTCTGTAAAGTTCTCTATGTGAAAACCAGCACAGTCCATTCCAATAAGGACCTTGAATCTGTTCAAGTGATGGGTCTAGTGTATGACATCCTGGTCTTCATCATCCTGGTCCTACATCATCCTAGTTCTATGGCTGAAGGTCAGCAAATCTCCTGGAACTGGTACAATTGAAGGTCAGAGTCTGCATCTTCAACGAAAAGGTCCCCTCCTTGCAAAGACTTTTTCTCCATCAACCTAATCCTACTCAAGAGTAATAGCCTGCTTTCCTTTTTTTATCTCATTTTTCAAATTTCTAATTATCCTTTATTTTTATTATATGATTACAATTACTTAGTACTATTATTTTCTCAAATGCATATTTAAAACATGAGTTCCACAAGTGAAGAAATCAAGTCTGTTGCCTTTACCACTATTCCCCTGGTGAGCAGCATAGTTTACAACTATTGTGGGCTCTCAAATACTTACTGAATTAATGTAAACAAGAACTATGACCAGGATAAGTTTCCTGATGATCAACATTTCCCAAGGTAGTTAGGCTCCAAATCCCATGATTTGGTTCCCCTTAGTTATAAAAGAGTATACTGAGTACTCACCTCTACCTGAGTAACATTGATGACCAGCACCACCACCGTCAACACTGCAAGCAGACAGCAGAAAAGCCGGGGTTTATAAAAATTGATCCACATTATCTGGCTGTGTCTTGATCACCCATGGCTAACACCATGCTACCTTCACTTCTCAAAACTCCATATCTTTATTTTTCTAAGCTGCAAGTGAGCTTTCAGATTCATTTGCTTCTTCTCTGCTAGCATCCTTCAGAGTTCCAAGAATAAAAAACAGGCTGGGATTCATGTAAGCAGCACATTTTTCTTCAGAGGACTCCTGCAAACAGGGAAGATCAGAAAACAGGGTAAGAGGAAAGATACCACATTTCCTGTTCTTTAACCTTGAAAAAGCCCAAAATTCATGTGGGGAAAGAAACAGCCAAGGACAGTAACTACTATTCCATATCCAGACAATTTACTGAAACCCAGCCCCAGTCTTTTGTGTAAATACAATGATATTGGTCCTACTACCTATTTAGGTTTTAACTTTTAAGAAAGCAAAGATGAATGTCTTTTAAACTCTTAGAAATTGCAAAGTTAAAGTAACTGTTAAATTTCTACAGAAGTTTAAGTAAAAAAAAAATCACTTCAATTCCAATATTATGCAAGACATATAACAGTATTGGAGTAATTATATTTAAAAAGCATTAAGAGGAAACATCTGTGACTTTATGTGGAGTTCTGGAATACTGTGCAAGCACCCTGACATACTCTAAAAAACAAGAGGGCTGCCCCTCTGTATGGGAGAAATCAGGAAACACCCTTTGGGTCTCCAGCTCGCCCAACACATATGTGGTCCCTATGTTCCTTCAGCTGAGTAACAAGCGACAGAAGTAAAGACACCTGCCCTGAAGATACAGGAGAGGAAAGCTAAGCAGAGTGACAGGACATCCAAATCCTTCATCACATCTGTTAGAGGCAGAGGACTTAAGAGTCTGCTGCTCCGGTTTGCCCAAGTAATGAATGCAAAATGCTCTCCCCAGCTGCTATTTTGATATAGGTAAGCAGATATAGTGCTAGCATTTTATTCCCAGTAAGACTTTCAATTAGAGCAGAGTGAAGAGGTAAAAGAGAAAAAGGTGAACAATCTGGGTGCAGATCTTAGAATACCTCAGCTTCTCTATCACTTCCTGCAGCTTTGTGTTGGAAGTGGTAAGCCCCCTATTTCATCACTCACCTATTCCCCCTTGTAACTCATACCATAAGGACCATAACAACCCTTCCTCACCCCAGCTTCATAAAGGAGACAAGGCTAAGCTATAGCAACATACTCTCCATCCTCAAAATTCCCACAGCACTTACTATTTTCACTTCTCAGCTGATCTTTCTATTTTTATGTATTTCTTATCTCCCCTATTAGACTATACCATTGATAACTATATTTAAAAAAAAAGAAACAAAAACAACATATTAAAAAAAGCCTTAATGATAACAATGGGTTTGTTATCTAAATCCAACCACGCACCAGAAATGAATGGGACTCTTTAACTCTCTCACAGTACTTACTAGTAGCTCTTTCCATGGTATAAGTTGATCAACATTCCACACAACAAATAATTATAGAGGCCTACTCTGTATTGCACATTGTGTTAAGTACCAGAAATTCCCCTGGAAAAGCTTATACTCATATGAGGCAAGAGGTAGTTTCACTCCTAAATTAAAGAGGAATAAATCCAGCATTCATAGTCACTTCCAGAGGGATGCCAAATACTGTGAAAGGCTGCACTTAACCATTTCATAATACCCCAACACCGCCTCACTCCAAGTTAGATTTATTCCTGGGATGCAAGGTTTGTACAATATGTGAAAATAAAGTAATATGAAACAGCACATAAACAAAATGAAGAATAAAAATTATATGATCTTATCAATCGAAATGCAAAGAAAAGTACTTTTAAAAGAGCAAAACTCATTTATGATAAAAACTCTCAGCAAAGTTGAACTGGAGGGAACATATCTCAATATAATAAGGCTATATATTTAAAAAAAACAGCTAATATCATACTCAATGTAAAAAACTAGAAGAGTTACCCTTAAGATCAGGAATAAGACTGGATTGCCCACTTTCATCAATTATTGAACTTAGTACTAGAAGACCTAGCCATAGCAATCAGACAAGAAGAAGAAATAAAAGGCATCCAAATTGGAAAGAAGTAAAACTCTCATTATATGTAGACTAGTGGCCTGGTACACGAAATTCATGCACATTAAAAGGGGATTAATTAGAGGAAATAATTTAATATTGCTATTTGCCCTTTCTCTATAATAGAAGTATCAGAGATGAAAGAAAATTAGTAAAATGTATATGAAAACCTTCCTCCTGTCAGAGTCTGAGGCACACCATAGGACCCAGAATCAAGTCCCCACCCACCCTCATGCGCCTCAAAATCACATGAGACCCAGACCCAACGGGTCCCCGCCCCCATTGGGTTAGATCCAGACCTGGCCAGTCCCAATCTTGTCAAGCCTCGATGGGCAGGGGATATAGCCTCAGGTACCCTGGCCTAGTGCCACAACGGGGGGAGGTGGAGCATGGCCTAAGGTCCCCCAGCTCAAATCAGGGCAGGGACATGCCTTGAGGTCCCCCATCAAGCCCTGCCAGGCGTGGGGGGTGCAGCCTCAGGTCCCCCATCAAGCCTCACTGGCAGGGAGGTGCAGCTTCTGGTCTCCCATAAAGCCCCAATGGGCAGGGGGCATGGCCTCAGTTCCCCTGACCCAGCACTGGGGATGCACCTTGAAGTCCCCTGCCAACACCCCCTGGGTGAGGAGCATAGCTTGAGGTCCCCTGTCAAGCTCTTCCAGGCAGGGGGGCACAGCCTCAAGTACCCTGGACTGGTGCTGGGGCAGGGGGTATGGCCTGAGGTGCCCAAGCCTGGTGCCAGGGTGGGGAGTGCAGCCTGAAGTCCTCTGTCAAGCTCCCCCCCCATGGTGGGCATCGCCTGAGGTTCCCTTGGCCTAGCACTGGGGTGGGGGGAGCAGCCTGAGGTCCCCTAGCCCAGCACCAGGAAGTGAAGCGCACCTTGAGGTACCCGCCAAGCCCTGCTGGGGACGGAGGCCATAGTCTCAGGTCCTCCTGGCCTGGTGCTTGGATGGGGGACGTGGCCTGAGTTCCCCCAACCCAGCATTGGGGGTACACCTTGAAATCCCCTGTCAAGCACTGCTGGGTCGGGGGTACAACCTGAGGTCTCCTGTCAAGCCCAGCCAGGCAGCGGGTGCAGCCTCGGGTCCCCTGGCCAGGTGCTGGGCCCAGGGGCACGGCCTGAGGTCCCCTGTCAAGCCCTACTGGGCGGGGGTTGTGGTCTGAGGTCCCCCAGCCTGGTTCTGGAACAGGGGGAGCAACCTGAGGTCCCCTAGCCCAGCACTAGAATGGGAAGCGCACACTGAGGTACCCATCAAGCCCTGCCCGGGGGCGGGGGGTGGGAGCATGGCCTCAGGTCCCCCGGCCTGGTGCTGGATCAGGGGGTACGGCCTGACGTCCTCTATCAAGCCCTACTGGGTGTGGGGTACAGCCTGAAGTCCCCTGTCAAGCCCTATGGGGGTGGGGGAGGGCATAGCCTCAGGTCCCTGCTGATTGCTTGTTATGGGAGGGAACTTGGCTTCTTATGGGAGGGAACTTGGCTTCAGCTGTGGGTGCAGCCATCTTTGTGATGGAGTGATGGTCAATTAGCATATTCCCTCTTTATTAGATAGGATCATTCATAATACGGTAAATAGAAAACTCTAAATACCCCACCAAAATACTACTGGAACTGATAAATGAATTCAGGAAAGTAACAGGATACAAAAATAAATATTCAGAAATCAGTTGCATTTTTATACACCAACTAAAGGCCTCGTACACGAAATTCGTGCATGGGGGTGGGGTGTCCTTCGGCCCAGCCTGCTCCCTCTCAAATCTGGAACCCCTTGAGGGAGGTCCGACTGCCTGTTTAGGCTCGATCCAGACCACTCACAATCCAGGACCACTGGCTCCCAACTGCTCACCTGCCTGCCTTCCTGATTGACCCTAACTGCTTCTGCCTGCCAGCCTGATCACCCCCTAACCACTCCCCTGCCAGCCTGATTGATGCCTAACTGTTCCCCTGCTAGCCTGTTTGCCCCTAACTGCCCTCCCCTGTGGGCCTGGTCACTTCTAACTGCCCTACCCTTCAGGCCCAGTCACCGCCAACATTCCTCCTCTGCTGGCCTGGTCATGCCCAACTGCCTCCCTTGCAGGCCTCGTCCCTGCCAACTGCCTTCCCCTGCTGGCCATCTTGTGTCCACATAGGGGCAGGATCTTTTGACCACATGGGGGCAGTCATCTTGTGTGTTGGAGTGATGGTCAATCTGCATATTACTCTTTTATTAGATAGGATAGAGGCCTGGTACATGGGCAGGGGCCAGCTGGTTTGCCCTGAAGGGTGTCCTGGATCAGGGTGGGTGTTCCCTTAGGGTATGGGGTGGCCTGGGTGAGGAGCCTGTGGTGGTTTGCAGGCCGGCCATGCCCCCCAGCAACCCAAGTGGAGGCCAAGGTATCTGGGATTTATTTATCTTCTACAATTGAAAATTTACAGCTTGGAGCGGAGCCAAGCCTTCCCCTCGTACAGACATTGAAACTTTGTTGCCTTAAGCGGAGGCCTGCTGGCCAGAGTATGCAGAAAACTTGGCTTCCTCTATCACCAGAGGCAACCCAAGCCTCAGTCCTGCTCTCTCTGTGGCCATAGCCATCTTGGTTGGGTTAATTTGCATACTCTCTCTGATTAGATGGTGGGTGTGGCTTGTGGGTGTGGCAGGTGTATAGTCAATTTGCATATTACTCTTTTATTAGATAGAACTAGAGGACCAGTGCATAAATTCGTGCACAGGTGGGTCCAGCCAGCCCTCTTGGATCAGGGCCAATTGGGCCGAGCCATTGGGGGATGGGACCAGGAGGTTGGCCAGCTGGCCCCTCCCCTGATGGTAAGGGGGACTAATCAGGAGTGGGAAGGAGCCAGCAAGGGGATGGGACTGGAGAAGATCCACTGAATTGGGTCTGAGCATGGGCCCCAGGCTTCTCATGAAGGACAGCCTCAGCAAGGAAACAGAAACCACCAGAAGGTTCTACAAACAGGCCCTGAACTCCCTTTGGCCAGGCTGACGCAGAGCTGGAGCCTCTGTGTGTACCTTAGACACAGCATGGCAATCACCTTTGTCTGTTTCTAAAATCCATTAAATCGAAACATGTTCCCTTCTTCTCTTTTGGCTGTTACAACAAATACAGGCCAATTGGAAAACACAGGCCCCTGTGGCAGAGCCAGGCCTCACAATCACCTGGAATTTAGGCCTAAGACAGCTGGGTAGCAATCTCCCCTGAACAAACATACTGTTTTAGTCTTAATTTTCCCCTAAAATATGCCCAGGCTGCTCCTCTGTAGCAGCAATAGACTGAACTAAGGAACCAAAAACCCAATTTCCTTTGAGGTGAGATCTATCAGGAGCTGGCTGGTGGCAATGCCCCTCACAGGCAGCTACCTTCCCCCCAAGCTCAGTGTGCTCTGAGTTGGTCCGTTTCCGGTGGGGCTGGGTCCTGGACTGCTGGTCCTGCTCATGGAGAGGGCAGGTCCACTGGGTTTCTCTCTGCCACCTTCCTGGCCTCCCAAGCAGTACCTTCTGGCCTGGTGTGCCAGGTGGCTGTCACTAGAGCAGGGACTTAGAGAGTGAAGGAGCTGGCCCACCCTGAGTGGGACCTGCAGTTGGCCAGGCCACACCCTCCACCCCACTTCTCAGTCTCGCTCATGTGGATTGGTCCAAAGCCCGCTGCCTGAGACTGGCACCATGTGGGAAAGGTCACAGTGGGGAGAGGGGCAGCATGACTTGCCAGCAATGGTGACAATCATCTCAGTGCCCAGCTGATTGAATTTATCCCACAGAGCCTTAATCTCAAGCTACACGCTCACGCTGGCCACCTGCACCTTAGTGGCGGCTGCACAACTGGCCCTGGGGCTCTCATATTCGACTCGGCAGCACTGGTGGTAGCCCCTGCAGCCAGCACAGCATAGCAACGGGTCATTCTGCCATAACAGTCATTGGGTTTTTATTATATAGATAATGAACTACTACAAAGAGAAACTTCAAAAAATTCCCAGTTACAACTGCATAAAAAATAAAATAACAAAACTAAGAATAAATTTAACCAAATAGGTAAAAGATGACCTATACCAGAAAAATTACAAGACATTGAAGAAGTTACAAACAAATGGAAGCAGCCAAAACCAGTTTGGCTCAGTGGATAGAGCATTGGCTTGGAGACTGAAAAGTCCCAGGTTCGATTCTGGTCAAGGGCATGTACCTTGGTTGCGGGCACATCTTCAGTAGGAGGGATGCAGGAGGTAGCTGATAGATGTTTCTCTCTCATGGATATTTCTAACTCTCTAACCTTCTCCCTTAATCTCTTAAAAAAAATCAATAAAATATATTTTTTAAATGTTTAAAAAAAACACAAATAAATGGAAGTAAATATTATGTTCATGGATAAAAATATTAACATAATTAAAATGCTCCATACCACCCAAAGCAATTACAGATTCAACACAATTCCCATCAAACTATTAATGGCATTTTTCACAGAACTAGAATAAATAATCTAAAAACTTATACGAAACTACAAAAAATCAAGACTAGCCACAGCAATCTTGAAAAAGAAGAACAAAATTGGAGGTATGGAAGAACAAAGTTGTAGGTAAACACAGTATTCACCTCCTCCTACAACCACATCAAAACTACAACTAAATTACAGAATAACCATCATTCAGAACCACCTAAAATCAAGCTGAATGGAAGTTCCACAACTACAAAATTAAAGAAGCCACATCAAATCTGGTAGGAGGGTTGAGACATGGACCGAGCTGGTCCCACACCTGTGTGTGGTAGATAAAAATCAGGGAAGATATGTCAACTGTGTAGATTCCCCCCTGAGGAGCCTGGGGTCCCAGGTCAAGGTTTCAGTGGCCGAAAGAGAAGTCCCCATAACTTCTGGCTGTAAAATCCAGTGTAGATTGAAGAAGGAGGCTGAGGCTGCTGGAGTCCCAGGTAGTTCCTCTTAAAAGGGCTGGTAAATGTACTACCTCTGAGCTCCAGCGCAGGGGCAGCAACTTGAGAGGTACCAGAGACACACTGAGAGGAAGTGAATTGTTTGACATCAGGGTAAGAGTTGGAAGGACAGCTTTCTCAGAGACAGAAATGCTGGCAAAAGCCATTATTCCTTTGATGAGCCCTTCCCCCACAGAGCCAGCATTTGGGCGCCATCGGTATTTGAGAGCCCATCAAACTAGCTCCCAATGTTTGCTGCACCCTGTTAATTCCTGGAGATACTGCCCCACCCAAATTTTGAGCCCATTCTAGCTGTTTCCAGTGGCTTTACCACAAGAATGGCCTGTCTTGGCTCAGGCTTCAGATTTTCCTAAAAATATTTCATACAGCCATCTGGTCTTAATGAGCCCCATGCTTCTTACTAAGTGGCCTCCGACCAGACACTAGCAGCATCCAGCCTTGGTTTACAGCATGGCCTTACCTGGGCACCTCCAATCCCACAAGCAGAAGCCATCTGAAGATCTCTTTGTAGGTCATACCTTTGTAACACAGGTGGTAGCTGCCCTTAGGCTGCACCTCTCGGGAAGTATGAGAGCCAGCACACCCTCCGGACAGCTTCAGACCATATCGAAGCACCACCATCCAATCACCTGTACAAGTGACACACTCAAAGGATGGACTCAATGGGTAACAGAGCCCTGTTGAAGTAAGTTCTGCTCTGTGTGGTAGGCCCCTGCACAGCTGATTAACTCAGGTGGCTAAAGGTCAGGAATCAGTGGTCACCACCAGTCCTTGCAACTGATCAGCCTGAGTAAATCCCTCCCATTGGCATGCCAACAGCAACCTAGACTCACTCACAACAGAAGGATATACAACCCATGAGGGATGTACAACTCAAGTGCCTACCTGGGGTTAGGGAAGCTGTACCACTGGAGCTACAGGACAGCTACTATATTAGGGCACAATATGAAGCCTAGGAGGCATAGCAGCTTGACTTAATACATAGAAAAACAAAGGGAGTTAGTCAAAATGAGGAGACAAAGATACATGTCTCAAATGAAAGAATAGGACAAACCTCTAGAAAAAAGAACTAAACAAAATGGAGAGAATCCACCAGATGCAGGGTTCAAAACAATAGTTATAAGGATGCTCAAGGAACTTAGTAAAAACCACAGCAGCATAAAAAAGAACCAGTCAGAAATGAAGGATACACTAACTGAAATAAAGAATAATTTAAATGGAACCAACAGTAAAGCAAATGAAACTGAGAATCAATTTGGAATATAAGGAAGCAAAAAGCACCTAATCAGAACACTAAAAAGAAAAAAGAGCCCTAACCAGTTTGGCTCACTGATGAGAGCATCAATCCGTGGACTGAAGGATCCCGAGTTCAATTCTGGTAAAGGGCATGCATCTCAGTTGCAAGCTCAATCCCTGACAACCAGGAGGCAACCAATTGATGTATCTCTCTCACATCAATGTTTCCCTTTCTCTATCTCTCCCCATTCCTTCCACTCTTTCTAAAAATCAATGGGAAAATATCCTCAGGTGAGAATTAGCAACAACAGCAGCAAGAATCCAAGAAAATGAGAATAGCATAAGGAACCCCTGGGACAAGTGTACCCACATTTGCATCATGGAATGTGAAGAGCTGGAAGAAAAAGAGACAGAGCGAGAAATTGAAAACTTATTTAAAAACCGAATGACAGAAAACATCCCTAACTTGGTGAAGGAAATAGACATATAAGTCCAGGAAGCACAGAGTCTCAAACAAGATGAACCCTAATGATGTGTACTTTTTCTTGACCTATGTTGTCTTTTTTTTACCCTAATCCCCCTTTTCCTTCAGAATCAATCTGAAGGAGGAGATAGAAGAAGCAATAAACACTGACCAGGTTTGGCTTTTCCAGGCTGGCCAAGCAGCCTGCAAGAGAGCACTGAGAAAGGATGTGTAAGATGGGACCTGTGGTCCTAATAAGTGAGAAAGGACACTTTACCCCATCTTGGAGTCACATAACTGACTCCTAAGGTCTAATATGATTGCTCTTTTTGATTCTCTTGCTGTCAGCTCCATCCCTTCTCTCCACACCCATGCCATTGGTTCTGTGTCCTGGCTGGAAATGGGGATTCTTCCCAGGGTGTGTCTCTAAACACAGGATAATATGAGCACCCTAAGCCTCTTGAAAGGTTTCTTCATTTCTTTCTTGTTGGGTAACGTAGCACCAGCTATTGGGCAAGGCTGTGAGTTCCTTTTCAGAGGTTTGGTTTTCATTCTGTTTGGCTATACCCTTAGGAGGCTTATCTGAATTCTTTTCCAAAGGAATGCCATCAGGAAGGGAATGTTCAGCCAGCCTAACATGTAACAAAGCAGCACAACTACTTAACACCCACTGATTCAAGAAGGGACATCTGTTATCAAATTCAACTTTCAACTATTCTTAAAATAAGCCCTTAAGTGGCTGTTCATGGCTGATTCCACAGAGCCTATGGGCAAATGCTAAGCCAGGGTTAATAGACACTCAACAAAAGACAAAAATGACATGATGGGGCAGGGAAATGTGACTCCAATCAGGTATTTTACACTTGTCACAATCTTGAATGTATACATACTTTCAGGTGAGGCACCCTGATGATCAATAGTTCTTCTAACCCTCAATGAAGTAATAAAAGAGAAATCCATTTCTTTGGCCAGATTCTGGCTTTGGCTTTGTGCTTTTCTCACAGAGCCTGGAATAATTCCAAGGCCACTGGCCTACTTCCTCATCTGTCCTCCTGAAGTCCTTCAATACTCATAGTCCCCGCTCCCCACTGAGGTATTTTAATGACTGTCCTTTGACGATCATAGCTCCTGTAGTCTCTTTACTGCTTTGACATTCAGATTATCTGCTGTCCCAGTGGTGGCGAGTATTTCTTCCTGGGACTCTAGACACTTTTTCCTGATTGAAAATATCTCCTTGTTCTTAAGAAAAATACCAACCTTAAGCTCATTGAAGTAATCTTACCTTTTTAAATCAGACTTTGCAGTGTAAGGACTTGGATAATTTTGCATTACTTAGCCCTATTCAGAAAGCACTCTTGGTTGTATGAATTTTTCAACTTTGAGCAGCCCAGGGGAAAAGTAAACAAAAAGTGTGGGTGAAGGTCAAACTTTCTCATCAGTTTCTCCAAAAACTGGAAGCCTGCTGTTAAGGACACAAACGAATATTGGGCTTTATTCAGTTTGTTCTGACCAGGATCTGCCTAATGGATGGCACAGGTCTTGGCATGAGGGAACTTATTTGGTATCATACAACTACAATTCTTTGTTGTTCTGCATAGTGATGGAAACAAACACTAATTTCTTCTAAAACTGTTATACTGCAAAAGAAAAAAAAAATGAACCCTAAGAGGCCCACACCAAGACAGATCATAATTAAAAGGCAGAAAGTTAAGGACAAAGAGAGAATCTTAAAAGCAGCAAGAGAATAGTTAACCTACCTACCAGGGAGGTCTCATAAGACTGTCATCTGATTTCTCAACAGAAACTTTGCAGGCTAGAAGAGAAGGCAAGAAATATTCAAAGAGATAAAAGGCAAGGTCCTGCCAAAACTGGTTTGGCTCAGTGGATAGTGCGTTGGCCTGCAGACTGAAAGGTCCCAGGTTCAATTCTGGTCAAGGGGATGTACCTTGGTTGCGGGCACATCCCCTGTAGGGGGTGTGCAGGAGGCAGCTGATCGATGTTTCTCTCTCATCTATGTTTCTAACTCTCTATCACTCTCCTTTCCTCTCTGTAAAATATCAATAAAAAATATATTTTAAAAAAAAAACACAACAAAAAACAAGGTCCTACAACCAAGATTACTCTATCCTGCAAAGCTATAGATGGACATTTAAAGAACTTACCAGACAACAAAAAGCTAAAGGAGTTTATCATCACCAAAACAGTATTACATGAAATATTGAAGGGTCTTCTTGAAGAAGATAAAAAATGTGAATAATACAATGGCAATAAATATATATCTATCAACAATTGAACTACAAACAAAATGAACAAGAAAAGAATCATAGACAACTTTATGTTGGTTTCCAGATGGCAAGTGGGGGTGGGGGGGAGATTAACCAAAGAACTTATATGCATTACCCGTGGACACAGACAACAGTATGAGGAAGACTGGGAGGAGGGGGAGTACAGGGGTACGATAGAAGTGGTCAATGGGGGGGAAAAGAGAACATCTGTAATACTTTGAACAATAAAGATAAATTTTTTTAAAAAAAGCATGATACTGGCATAAAAACAAAAACATAGATCAATGGAACAGAACAGAGAGCCCAGAAATAAACCCATGACTTCATGGTCAATTAATAAATGACAGGAGGCAAAAACATACAATGTGATAAAGACAGTCTATTCAATAAATGATAATGGGGAAACTGGACAGATACATGCAAAAAAAAGAAAAATGAAACTAAAGCACCCTCTTACACTGTATACAAAAATAAATTCAAAGTGAATTAAAGACTCAAAGCCATAAAACTCCTAGAAGAAAACATAAGCAATAATATCTTGAACATTTCTCTGAACAATCTGTTTTCTGACATATCTCTGCAGGCGAGGGAAACAACAACAAAAAATAAACAAATAAGATATCAAACTAAAAAGTTTTTATACAGCAAAGAAAATTACCAACAAAAAGACGACCTACTGAATGAAAGAAGGTATTCACTAATGATACATATGATAAGGGGTTAAAATCCAAAATTTATAAAGAACTCATTCAACTAAATACAAAATAATAATCTAATTAAAAAATGGGGAAGGACCTAAAAAGATACTTCTCCAAAGAGAACATACAGATGGCCAACAGACATTTGAAAAGAAGCTCACTGTTACTAATCACCAGAGAAATGCAAATTAAAACCATAATGAGATATCACCTCATACCTGTCAAAACGGCTATCATTAATATATTAACAAACAAGCGTTGATGAGGATGTAGAGAAAATGAATCCTCCTGCACTGTTGGCAGAAATGCAGATTGGTGCAGCTATTATGAACAAAAGTCAGAAAGGTCCTCATAAAATTCAAAGTGAAACTGCTTTATAATCCAGCAATGCCATTTCTGATTATATATCTGAAGAAACCCAAAACATTAGGTTGAAAGAATATACGCGCCCCTAATTATTTACAAAGATCAAGATATGGAAGCAACCCAAGCACCTATCAACAGACAAGCAGATAAAAAAGCTGTGGTATATATATATACACAATAGACCATAAAAAAAAATCTTACCTTTTGCAACAGTATCAATGGATGTAGAGGGTATTATACTCAGAGAAATAAGTCAGTAAGAGAAAAAATATATATATATGAGTTCACTTATACATGGAATCTATAGGACAAAATAAACAAAAAACAAAGTAGAAACAGATTCATAGATATAGAAAACAAACTGATGGTTGCCACATGGACGGGTACTCGGGGAGTGAGTGAAAAAGGTGGAGAGATTAAGAAATATGAACTGGTAGTTACGAAATAATCACAGCCATGTAGAATACTGCATAGAAAATATAGTCAATAATATTACAATGACTATGTATAGTGCTAAGCAGCTACTATAACTGTTTAACCAGTATGCTGTACACCTGAAACTAATTTAAAGTAATAATGAACGTAAACTATAATTGAAAATTAAATTTAAGTTAATAAATAAATAAATAAATAAATATATGAAAAGGTTTCAAAGTGAAAAAAATATGTCACAGGTCTCTGTGATTTTTCTTACAAATGTGAAAAGTAGGCATTATAACAAAAAGCTATTTGCAAAGAGAGCAGAAAAATATCCTTTAGTATCTCAAATTGCCTTAGAATTAAGAGCAAGAATGCTAGATGGGAATGACTCTAGAATAAAGTATCCTAGATCAACCAAAAAATAAAAATATATAATAAACATAACTTATCTTTTTTGGAAATTTCCAGTTCCCAAGAAAAGATCCTTATTAGAACTAAAAATTAAAATTGACATCTAATTTTCTTTCCAATGTAAAGTCCTGATCTCAAGCAATGATAACAGCAGCCCTTAGCTTGCCACATGCTGATTTTTTTTCATTTTTATACCATTTTTCTTGCTACAACAGAGATAAACACATGATATAAAGATTAAAGGTATTGAAATTAAGTCAAGAGCAACATATTTGAAATCAAGAGTACAATTTTATAGCAGAGATGTACATAGACTTCAGGTCAACACAGTAAGAAGAGTGGAGATAGGAACATTTCCTTTCCTACCAATAAAAAACAGTAACTGGCTATTTATGTAAATATGGCAAATCACTCACAGAATTGAGCTGAAGGTCAAAACTTTATAAACAACAATATAAATTAAAAAATATATAAACCAAAGGTAAGAGCTTCATGTGTCATTTTTCTTAAAGTGTAGAATAATTGAAGGAGAATCAAGATGGCAGTGTAGGTGAACACTGGTATTCATCGCCTCCCACAAACACATCAAAATTACAATTAAAAGACAGAACAATCATCATTTAGAACCATCTGAAATCTGGCTGAATGAAGTGCTACAACTAGAGAAGTAAAGAAAAAACACATTAAGACCGGTAGGAGGAGTAGAACCGGCTGGTCCAACACCCACCTGTGGCATTTTTTAAAAAAAAATCAGGAGGGATATTTAGACTGCAGAGGCCTCCTGGGAGCAGCAAGAGGTCCCAGCTCCACACCAGACCCCCAGACCTAGGTTCCAGAACTGGGACGAGAAGTCCCCATAACATCTGGCTGTAAAAACTAGAAGGAATTGTGGCTAAGTGACACAAAGGCATACTGGAGACCCAGGCAGTTCCACTTAAAGGGCCAGCACAAGAACCTACGTGGACTTGCTCCCTCTGAGCTTCAGCACTGGAACAGTTGGTTGGGGGATTCAGAGACATAAGGGGAGGAACCACATTATCATCATAGCAAGAACTTGGGGACAGCTTTCTCCAAGACAGAAGTACTAACAGGGGTCACTGTTCCTATGTTGATACCTCCCCCATCACAGAGCTGACTGGCAGCCATATCTGAATTTCCATTAGCTTGATTCACACTGTTCACTCAGCCTGGAGACTCCCTGAGACCCCACGCCATCCAATTTGCAATCCCATTCAAGTTATTTGCAGTGGCTTTTCCACATGAATCGCCTGTCCTGGCTCAGCTTTCAGCCTTTCTAAATTCTCGTAAACAAGTAGCAGCTGGCATCAGCATGCCCCATTCTCTCAATAAGAACCCCAAGACCCAGCAGTAGCACCAGCCTGCCTTGCTTCACAGCACCCCTCAACTGGGAACTTCTAAGCACAACACAAGTAGCAGTCATTTGCAGATTGCTCTGTAACTCCTGCAAGGTAGCCCCAGTCAGTAACTGACTTTGTACCTCCAGGGGATCCCCAGACCCAGTGCACCCAGTGGACAACTTCAGACCATACCAGATTATAACTCTACACATCCACAAGTGGCACACTCAAGAGGCTGACTTGGTCAGCACCAAAGCCTACTAAAGCATGTCCTACTCTATAGGGGTGTATCCTGCATAGCCCTTCTTCCACTCTTGTCACAGCTGATCCTCACAGCCAAGAGACCTGGAGGTCAATTCCTCACAGTGACACCAACAGCAATCAAGCTCAATTACAAAAAGACTGTGCACACAGCCCCTCAGGGGTGCACCTAGAGTGCCCAGCCCAGGTGACTGGAGGAGCTGAATCACTGGGCCCTCCAGAACACCTACTATACATGGCCACTTTACTAATTCCAGGAGACAAAGCAGCTCTACTTAATAAATAGAAACAAACACAGGGAAGCAGCCAAAATGTAGATACAAAGAAATATGTAACAAATGAAAGAACAGAAGAAATATCCAGAAAAACAATTAAGTGAAATGGAAGCAAGCAAACTACCGGATACAGAGTTCAAAACAATGGTTATAGGATGTTCAAGGATCTTAATGAGAGCTTGAAAGAACTTAGTGAGAATTTCAATGATCTTAGTGAGAATTTCAAAGACATGAAAAAGGACCAGTCACAAATTAACCATACACTAAATAAAAATAAATAATAAATTACAGGGATTCAACAGTAGAGAATTCTGAGAATCAAAACAATGATTTGGATTAAGAGGAAGCAAAAAATATCCAATCAGAAGAGAGAAAAAAAGAATTCAAAAAAGAAGATAGTGTAAGGAGCCTCTGTGACTTCAAGTATACCAACATTTGCATTATGGGGATGCCAGAAGAGAAAGAGAGAGCAAGATATTAAAAACTTATTTGAAGAAAAAAATGACAAAAAAACTTCCCTTGTCTGGTGAAAGAAATGGACTTACAAGTCCAGGAAGCACAGAGTCCCAAACAAGAGAAATCCAAAGTGGCCCACACCAAAACATATCATTATTAAAATGCCAAAGGTTAAAGACAAAGAGAGAATATTAAAAGCAGCGAGAGAAAAAGTTAGTTACATACAAGGGAGCACCTATATGACTGTCAGCTGATTTCTCAACAGAAACTATGCAGGCCAGATGGAATTGGTAAGAAATATTCCAAGTGATGAATAGCAAGAACCTACAACCAAGACCACTCTATCCATCAAAGTTATAATTTAGAATTGAAGGTAGATAAAGAGCTTCAAAGATAAGAAAAAGCTAAAGAAGTTCACCACCACCAAATCAATATTATATGAAATGTTAAAGGGTATTCTTGAAGAAGATAAAAAATATTAACAATAAAATGGCAATAAATACATAGTTATCAAAAATTGAATCTAAAAATCAAAAGAAATGAACAAGGAATCCAATGAACAAAAATAAATTGATGAATGAAACAGAACCAAAGGCAGAGAAACACTGAACATACTGACAAATCTCAAAGGGGAGAAGAGATAACAAAAATGTTTATATGCATATATGCATTACCTATGGACACAGATGATAAGAGTGGTGAAGGCCTGGGTTGGGTTTGGGCCAGGTGAAGAGGAACAATGAGGGGGGGGGGCAGGGGGGAAAGAGGTACATCTGTGATACTTTCAACAATGACTTTTTTTAAGTGTACAATAATCATGTAGTTAAACAATTCACGTTACCACTACCAAAAACAAGAGGCATCTACACAGATCTAAAAATTATGATCACTCCATAAGGAATCTAAACTTGACCAGTTCTGCTCTCAAATCTTTCTGAAGTATCAGTCCAAACTTACCCATGTTTCATATTTACCTATGTTCTAAAGACAAACAAAATGTTTACTTGGTCTGCTTTGCCAAATTTTGATAAAGACTACTTACCAGCCAATCTAACTTCCTTATGGCCTATGGCAACAACCCTAGACTGCCATTAGGTACCTGACTTCCTAATTCTATATAATAGAGATGCAATATGCAAATTAACCATCACACCCTTGCACAAGATTGCCGCCCACATGTGGTCACAAGATGGCCAGTAGGGGAGGGCAGTTGTGGGCAATCAAACCAGCAGGGGAGAGCAGATAGGGGTGATCAGGCCTGCAGGAGAGGGAAGAAAGTTGAGGGGGGAGGGATAAGGGGGGAAGAAGACTTGCATGGGAGGACAGTTAGGGGCAACTAGTCCTGCTGGGGAGGACAGTTAGGGGCAACTAGTTCTGCTGGGGAAGATAGTTGGGAGCAACCAGGCCTGCAGGGGGTGCAGTTGTGGGCAACCAGGGGAGGGCAGTTGAGGGTGACTGGACCAGCAGGGGAGTGGTTAGGCCTCAATTAGGCTGACAGGGGAGTGTTTAGGGGGTGATCAGGCTGGCAGGCAGAATGGTTAGGGGCAATCAAGCAGGCAGGCAGGCGAGTGTTTGGGAGCCGGCAGCCAGACATCTCCCAAATTGGAGGGTGCAGGCTGGATAAACTTTGTGCACCGGGACTCTAGATATATATATGACTAATATGCAGTGTCCCCACAGGAGTTTGACCAGGAAACCAGGAGTTCTATCACTCCCCAAGATGTGTGCTGACCACCAAGGGGTAGCATGGAATGAAGGGAGGCCCTAGCTGGCAGCCAGCAGCCAAAAAAGAGGGGCCCTGGCCAACAGCTGGCAGTCAGTGGAGGCCTCATCCAGCAGCCGGGGAAGGAAGGCCCTAAAAGGCAGCCAGAAGGCCCTTATTGGCCCTAATTGCCAGCTAGGCCTTGGGACCCTACCTGTGCACAAATTTCATGCACCAGCCTTTAGTTTATATACACACACACACACACACACACACACACATACATATATATATAAAAGGCTAATATGCTAAGTGTCCATCTGGGTAATGATGTCACATAGCAATACCGGCTTTCTCTCCCTAGCGACCACTAGCCTCCTTACAGTTTATTCAGTCTAGGAACACAACTTGCTTTATAACCAAATGTCTGTGAAGTGTTTTCCTATGCCTGATCTTACTTGATCCTCACAGAAATCCTATTGTAGGAAGATAGGAGACTCAATGGAATCCTATTTTCTTTTCATTAGCCAGAAGACAGAGATTTAGAAAGCTTAGAAACTTGACCTGACTGAAAAGAAGAAATACTGGACCTTGAAAATGACTTCAGGTTTCCTCATGTAGAATATAGTCAAACACTGATGCAGTTAAATATTTTACCCTTTGTTCTTCCTGCATGATCTACAATAATAATCTGCTTCATGTTGATATTTACTGCTGTGTTACCTGAAAGAGAAATTGGGGTGTTTCACTGCGCTGGAAAAAGTTTAGCTAAATCAGAAAGCAGGTCTAATTACACAAATTTATTCTATATCTATAAAAGGCTAAGTTGACTCACGCACGCGCAATACATATAAAGCTCTCACTGGCGCCAATCGTACACATATTTCGACCTATCATTGTCAATCATGAATTTGCTTGACACTTCTATTATAGAAAAGGGGCCAATGGCAATATTAAAATATTTCTTCTAATTAATTTATTTTCAATATGCGCAAATTTGTGCACCGGGCAACTATTATCTCATAAGGTAATTATAAAGTGATTGCTTATGTCACTTGGAATTACAATTGACAATAACACAAATGAAATATTTGAGTTCAGTTCTAGCCAGAAAACTAGGCAGCAACCTCATCCTCAAGGGAACTAATGTTCTTAGACAACCATTTCCACAAAGAATATCAACCATATACCCAGTTTCTGGAACAATTCCCACCCTAAATACTATGACCTATGATTAACTGTACTTGTCAAAGCAAGTGTCTGAAATTGCAGTTTTAAATTGGAATACATGGACCCCTACATAAAAGGCAAAAAAATACAGATTTACATGGAATAAACCAAAATTTAAATGTTTATATCTCAACTTTTCAAAGAGCAGTTGTATTTTCCATAAAATACCGAGTAAGACCTTGAAATTTAACAGGTCATGGTCTAAAGAAACAGAAATACATCCAAGATCATGACAATAATGGGTCAACCAAATAAGGTCAATCCTGGGACAAAGATGAAATAGGAACAGAAGTCTGCAAGACTTGTTTTAGCAGATCCAATTTCTCCTTCACACACCCCATCTCACAGGTTTTCATTGTTGGGAAGTAGGGGAGTAGAGAAGTAAACAAATCAGTTAAATAAGTCAGAGTAGTAAACTGATTTAAGAAAAAACAGGACATGTTGATAAATGATGGTCTTCAACCTTGAATGCACATTAATATCATCTTGGAAGCTTTTAAAAATATCAGTGCCTAAAGAATGCAGGACCAAATGTATCAGACACTGCCAGAGGCTAAAGCAAACAACAGTTAAAATTGGAAGGCCTTTCTGATTGGTGTTTCTAGTTTGAGAAAGATAAATATCATATGATCACACTCATTTGTGGACCATAATGAACATAAACTGATGAACAAAAACAGATCCAGAGACAGAGAAGCATCAATCAGATGCTCAAATCTCAAAAGGAAGCTAGGGGAGTGTGGGGGTAAGAGGGAGAGATCAACCAAAGGACTTGCATGCATGCATATAAGCATAACCAATAGACACACACACCAAAGGAGTGAAAGCATGAATGGGAGGGGGTAAATGGGGGGATAAGGACACATATGTAATACTTCAATCAATAAAAAAAAAAAAAAAAAATTGGAAGGCCAATGGACTGATATTCAGCAGGGCTGAATCCTGCTGTGATTGCAAAGGGCTCAAGGAGATTTCAATTTCATAATACTTACACTGAATACCAAACTTTACCTTTGATCCGCCTGCATGCACTGCTGAAGGGCATAAGGCATACGAGACCCAGAAGTTGGGGTGTCTCTTCTAGAAAGAGGCTCCAACTGGCCCCCAAAGCCTTCTAAATTCATATTTCTTGTATAACATTTTCACTTATGCATCAGCCCCTCCTTCAGATCCTGAACCTCGGGGCAAAGGTTGCAGCAAGACACAATCCGTGGGAGTAGGATCCAAGAAATAGTTTTTAATAAAGATCTGGAGATGATTATAATCGGCAGCCAGGTAGCAGAACCACTAGTACGGGATGTTCAGAGAGTGCTATTTGTAACGCTTGGTCAAGGATGACCTTTCTGAAATGTGAGAATTGAAACTTACATTGTATCCTCAAGATACCCCAACTCTGAGGCACGGGGGACAGAAAGCCAAGCCCACTTAGAGATCTACCCCTTTGTTTCCATTCTCAGTAACAAATAACAACACTATATCAGGCCCAGAGAGACTGTGAAGATAACAAGACTTGGAGAGAAGATACTCAACAAAGATAAGCAGAACCCGACACTAAGGAAAAACAGTGTGCTATCACCTCCGCTGTGGAATCAGATAATTTATCGGTGTCGGGGAATCCTTCCAGCTTCATGCGCACCCTAATGTTCCAGATGATAATTAACTACAGTGTGGACAGGGGAGGCTCATCACAGCAGTGTGACTCTTAATCTTGAGGAAATGTGACAGCGTAAATAATGAAAAGCAATAAAAAGTTTACAAACAGGCAAGTACACACAATTAAAACAACAGCAACAACAACAAACGCGTCTGAGAATCCCTCTTCCCACCCTCTGGCCTCTCTGATCGAGCAGAGATGGGCAAAGGGCCCCACGGTCTCCACATCAAGTCAAACTCGTTTTACCCACTAGGACCTGAATCAGATGTCAGCAAGGCCAGAACAGTGTCCCGCGCGGCGGCCCCGAGCGGCGATGAGACCAGAGATGGAGCTGCAGGGGCGGGGGCAGGGGTGTGTAGCGCCTGTCCCAGGTCAGGCTCCGCGGCGCTGCGGCTGCACCGCACGTGCTCGCGTTGCAGCGAGTCGGGGAAAAGGGAGGATGGAGATGCTCTCCCAGCCAGGACAAGCCGCGGCTCGAACTACTCGGGCTCCTCCAGGCTGCGGCGGCCAGGGGCTCCACCCCTGCCCCCGCCGGGGGCCCAATCTTCTCCTCGCAGCGCCCACGCCTCCAGCGCTGCCTCCGGCGGCTGCACAACCTCGGCCTAGAGCCGGGGACCGGGACTCAGAGGCGGTGCGTGCGGAGGAAGGACCTTGGAAGCCGAGAGGCGCGCGCTAGGAGCTGGCAATGGATGGCAGAGGCAGGCCGGGTGCCCGCACACAACGCACGGGCCCGCACTCACCTGCACGCTCGCCTGCAGCCGCGCGCTCCCCCGCTCAGGGCGGTGACTGTTGCAGAGCTCAGGCCCGTGATGTGGGCTGCTGGGCCCAGCTTCAGGACCACGCTACGTCTCACCCCAACCCCAGGCTACGATTGGTCGCGCCTCGGGAGGGGCGGGCCGAGGACATCGACTGGCCATCGCCGGCGGCGCCAAGCGCGGGGCGTGGCGGTGGTGACGGGGGGCGGGGCAAGGGGCGGAGCCGGGAGCCCAGGCCCCGAACTTGTTATCTTCGGGCTGGGCGTGTGCTGGTCTGTCCCGCTATTACCCCGAGGCCTGAACTCCGGGTCTTCTCCGGGACCCAGCTCCTCCGTGCCTTCGGACTGTCAGGGTTTCCCGGGAACATCCGTTTCAAGTCTTTTCTTGTCTGCGAAGCGATCAAACCCGAGACCCACTACTTGTGGCGGAATGTTTTATGGTTTTGTGTGTCAAAGAAATACGATTTACTAATTAGGGGCTACACTACTTGTACTTAGAAATAAATGAGATGACAAATGAAAAGTGCCCAACACGGTGTCCCAAATCTCTTCCTCCTTGAATTCCCTATCTCACTTTATGACACAGCATAACAAATTTCTAAATGTTGCATATATATGATTACCTAATTAAGAGAGATTTAAGAAAATGAGAACATACATAAATGTATGTATGCTATTATATAAAACCAAAGAAACTGGTCACTTCTGACTTGTCTAAAAAAATAGGTTAGATGGTAATGTTACAAAACTTTATTTCTTTAAGTAAAGCAAAGCGTGGTTCCTAAGATTAAGCAAAAGCAAATTAAACCTGTTTCTGATGCAGCTAACTTGGGGGCTATTCACAGCAAATCTGGCTACCTCTCTGGTGGCAAAAG
>PVJN01017244.1:13262-41018 GCA_004026805.1 Lasiurus borealis | reverse complement strand
TTAATTACTGGATATTCAAATAACTTAGAGGTGCAGAATACTGATCCTTTGCTGCTTTGAGTGAAAAGCATTCAATGGTGTTGCCCCTGAATTGAACACTGAGATTTCATCTGCGCTAATACAAATCCTTCTTCTTTTATTTCACAAACACAATAGAGTCAGTTGAATCATGATTACATCTTACCAAATCCAGTTTTCTAAGAAGTGAATTAAATTATTTTCAACCCTGTTCTGTAACTTAGTCCATATTTAAGTATAAATGAAAAATAAGATCCTTCTATTGCCTGAAAGAAATACTTCTATCTAATAACTTTTTGGAAATCTCCTTCACCTTATAAGAAGACTTTGAAAAAAGAACATGGGCAATCAAAAAGATATTGAGTGCTTATTATACTATCTGCAAAGAACACTGAGATGCTAGACATATAGAGTTCCCAGATTTGGGATTCTATCTAGGATATCAGGTTTGACATTTCATTTGCAATGAAAGTGCTGGTCCTAACCGATTTGGCTCAGTGAATAGAGTGTCAGCCTGCAGACTGAAGGGTCCTAGGTGTGATTCTGGTCAAGGGCATGTACTTTGGTTGTGTACTCTATCCTCAGTAGGAAGTGTGCAGCAGGTAGCTGATCTATGTTTTTCTCTTCATTGATGTTTCTAACTCTCTATCCCTTTCCCTTCTTCTCTGTAAAACAAAACAAATATATACAGTGGTACCTCGAGATACGAGTGCCCTAACATACGAGATTTTTGAGGTCCGAGCCCTCAAGCGAGCGGTTTTTGCTTTGAAATACGAGCAACAGTTGAGATAGAAGAAGTAATTGCGCACCACCCACCAGTTTATCGCAACACAAGCGTCTCATAGTTTCCCACGCCTCAAGGTTACGGAATGAATTGAACTCGTATCTCAAGGTACCACTGTACTTTAAAAAATTACAAATAATGGAGAGACAAGACCCAGCCAAGTGAGAATAGGTTCTCTAAGTACTGTCCCTTACATTATATAGTGGAGATATAAATATAAATGAAGCATGTTATCATCACCTGTTGAATCAAAATGTATTTGATGTTCAGAAGGTTTAAGATTTTTGCATATTGAATATTAAAGTACAAAGAGAAAATATCTATTATCATTATACACCAGGTAACACATTTAAATCCTAAGATAAAATCAAACAAAATCACTGCTGGAAAGATGGTAACACTAATAAATATAATACAATAAACATAATTAGAAAAAGAAAAATACCTTAAAACACAGAGTAACTAGATGCATCTGAAGAATAAAGTCCAAAGTATTTTATTACTCATTATCACTTATAATATTACTAGAAGCATTTTCTTCTTCAATATTTCTTAAAATAATTCTTTATACAAATTAAGTCTGATTATGAATAATTACAAACAAAACTATTGTTGCTCAAGAATATAAGGAGGATAGATATGAGGCCATTTCGTCTAAAGTAGTTTATTTTCCCATAAGGCAAAGTTATATAAGAATTAGAATGGTGAGGCTGGAAATGAGCGAGGTTTAGGCTGGTGGTAAATGAACTGGGTATAGATAAAAACCCTTAAGACAAAGGACCCAGTACATGCTCTCTCTCTTAAACATGCATACTCCTTTCCCCACTCCCATCTTCACTCAGGCATGCTCTCTCCCTCTCCCTCCCTTGCTTTCCTTTGTAAATTTAAATTTATTGTTTAAAGTATTACAAATAGTATAAAAATGACTTTTGCAAAACACCTAAGAAAGGGAACTTATGACCAGGGAAACCAACCATGAATAGAGGGTTGAAGCTTTCATTCCCATCTTTGAATCCTAGAGAGGGGGGAGAAGTTAAAGGCTGAGTCAGTCACTAATGGCCAATGAATTATTCAATGTAATGAAATTTTCATGAACCCAAAAAAGGGGGTTTTAGGAGCTCCCACACTGAGAAACTAGAATGCTTCCATGTGCTACCTTGCAGGCACCCCAACTCTATGGCAAAGGTCCCTTGGTTCAAGACCTTGCCATGTATATCTCTCCATTTGGCTGTTGATATGTATCCTTTAATATTCTTGGTAGTAAGTTGTTAATCTAGTCAACATATGGTTTTCCTGAGTTTCATGAGCCGCTTTAACAAATTAATTGAGTCCTTTGAGAGGGTTGTGGGAACCTCTGATTTACAGCCCATTGGTCAGAAGTATAGGTAACAACCTGGGCTAGCAACTAGTATCTGTGGTGGAAGGCAGTCTCGTGGGCCTGTCTTTTTTCCTGTGGAATACCATCTAGCTCCAGGTAGCTAATGTCAAAATTCTTACTAGTCATCCTATATAATAGAGAGGTAATATGCAAATTGACCATCACTCCAACACACAAGATGGCCACCCCATTTATTCAAAGATGGCCACCCTCATGTGGACACAAGATAGCCAGCAAGGGAGATCAGGTTTGAATCGAAGGGCAGTTACAGGTGATCAGGCCTGCAGAAGAGAGCAGTTAGGGGCAACCAGGCCTACAGGGGAAGGCAGTTAGAGATGAAAGGCTGGCAAGGGAGAGCAGTTAGGGGTGACCAGGCCAGCAGGGGGGGCAAATAGGCGTGACTGGGCCCTCATGGGAGGATAGTTAGGGGCAAACAGGCCTATAGGGGAGGGAAGTTGGAGGTGACCAGGCTTGCAATGAAAAGCATTTTTAGGGGTAATCAGGCTTTCAGGGGAGAGCAATTAGGGGTGACCAGGCCTGCACGGGAGGGCAGTTGGTGGGGACTAGGCCTGCAGGAGAGGGAGTTGGGAGCAACCAGGCCTGCAGCAAAGGGTGGCTAGGGGCAACCAGGCTGCAGGCGAAAGCAGTTAGGGGTGACCAAGCCTTCAGCAGAGGGTAGTTAGGGATTAAAGGTTGTCTGGGGAGAGCAGTTAGGGGCAACCAGGCTTTCAGGGGAGGGCAGTTAGGAGCAACCAGGCCAGCAAGGGAGGGCAGTTAGGGTGACTGGGCCAGCAGAGGAAGGCCATTGGGGGGTGACCAGGCCTGCAGAGGTGGACCATTAGGGGCAAACAGGCTGGCAGTGGAGGGCAGTTAGGGGCAATCATGCCAGCAGGAGAGTGGTTAGTCATCAATCAGACAAGCAGGGGGGTGGTTAGGAGGTGATCAGGTGGCAGGCAGAAGTGGTTAGGGGCAACCAGGCAGACATGCAGTCAGGCAAGCGTTTGGGAACCAGCAGTCCTAGATTGTGAGAGAAATGTCCGACTTCCTGTTTATGTCCAATCCCAATGGGCATCCCAGATTGGAGAGGGTGAAGGCTAGACTTAGGGATAAACTCCTCTCCCTTGCCATGCATGAATTTTGTGCATTGGGCCTCTAGTTAAAAATAAAGTACTAGTTTTCATTATTTCTGTGTTTCTATAAAGGAACTATTTAATTAAAGAGTGATTCATTTCACAAGTTTCAATAATAAAATGTTACTTATTCCCAGGACACATATACTTTCTCCATAACTAACTTTTCCCATGAATACAAACTTTCTTTTTCTTCATAACAAGAAGGTGTAAAAGCAAACTAGTCTCAGGTGACCAGTTGAAAAACAAAAGCTGACAAATTTATACAAAAGGGTTTCAGTGAATCAATTGTATGGACCTTAGTTTTAATCACTGTTCTTCTTGCTTACCATAAATATATGTTAAATATTAGATAAGTTTCTAGTTTAACAGCATTTCCTAAATTTAATTATAAAGGTTGCAATTATAAACTCTGCTTTTAAATGCTACCTCAGTGTCTGTGGCATTTTCTATGCATTTTGCTGGAGGTCTTGAAAGATATAATCAGAATCCTCCAGACTTCAATACTCTTCAAAGATCCCCAAAATACTAGATACATTTATACCCAATCTCTGAATTCTACTACCTCTTGTCCTTTTATTTCTCTTTCAATTAAATAAATATGCTTAAAGAGATATGCAAATCTTAGAACACTTAGATATATGGCTGATGTCTTCCATTCTAATTGGGTCACCCATAAATTGATCAAAATAAATCCTCTTCAAAAGTTTCTTCTGAGCAAAGTCTGAAACACAATACTTAGCATAAATAGACAATAAATAGTGCTTGAATCACTTTTCCTATGTGTTTGTATTTAATCCCAAGAACTAGCATTTTTATTTGCATTTCTGGCCATTGTCCCAAAGGTCTTTTGCACATAACAGGTAAATTTATAAGAGGCCTAAAAAGACATTTTTTTACAGTACTTTTTACCTCTCCCAATGACTGTCTTTTCCCAAACTACTGCTTTATGGGATGTTGCTTTAAATTTTTAATGTAAAAGATAAAAATAGGATCACTTTGGATTTAACATAAAGATTCTTAGCATGAATTAAATTGTATATTTCTATAGTACAAAGTGTTTCCAATGGTTAAGTTACAATTAATGAAAATACATTTACATTAAAACATATTTGAATAAATTCATAGTACAAGGTAAAAGTACCTTTAACCACAACACGACAATTTTTTTCTTTATTTTAACTTTTTTAATAAAGCAAAGATTTGTATTACAGATTATTGTAAATTACATAGGAAAAGCAAGGAAACATGTAATCAGATATCTGCAACTGAATCTTGGACATAGCAAGTGTTCCTGTATATCCCTTCCATTAATTGGAAATTTATTTTTTTAATCTTTTTTTAAGTATTATACATGTCCCTTTCTCCCTCCCTGCCCCCCCATAAACCCTTCTAGCCTGCAACTGCACCCAGCCTCAGGCTTTCACCACACTATTTTGTTTTTTTCTGTTTTCATCGGTTATGCATATATGCATACAAGTACTTTGGTTAATGAGAGAAAAATTTATGAACACATAGAATGCTAATGAGCTTTGTTCTGAAATTTTAAAGGCCTCTTTGAAATCTGGCCTCATGACTACTATAGGGATTACTGAATATTTGGGACTTGTAATTTTCAACATTTTGTTTTCCCAATCTTATTCATTTGTAAAGAACTAATGAGTGTTGTGTACAATCAAAACAGATGATATTTTATAAATTTAAAGTCATAAATGTAATAAGTAAGAGAGCTTTGTGAGAAATAATAATTAGATTTATTATTTATACTCTAAATTTAGAAACAAAGGTATGGAGAAAATAAGTAACCTCAGTTTTGTATCCTAGGATAGTGATCATATAAGAACAAACACACACATACGTACACATACTTAAGGAAGAAATTAAAAATTGCCAACAAAAATTGTATTTTAAAGATGGAATTTTAATGTACTGCCATATAATGCCTACATATTATTACCTCAGCATATAAATTAATTTAGAGAAACCAAGATGGTGGCATAGGTGAACATCTAAACTGCTTCCTCACACAACAATTTCAATACTGCAACTAAAAGACAAAACAGACATCATCCAGAACTACAGGAAAGCTAGCTGAGTGGAAATTCTACAACTAGAAGGAAAGAGAGATGCTCATGGATACTCAGAAATGCTACAAAAAGCTGAGGTATGGAGACACACGGGTGGAGAGAGCAGGAAGTGGAGTGCCTGGCTGGCTTCCTCTGGCAGGAGGGAGATGGAGACTCCCGACTGTACTGAACCCCTTATCTGACTGCACTGAACCCCAGTTTCGGGTAAGACTCATATGGGGGAGTCTGGACTATCATGAAAAGGGAGAAATTCACGGAAGTTTAGGGGAACAGTGAAAGGGCAGAGGCCTGGGGGCACGCACACCACTGCATGTAGAGAGGATGGACTGCTGATTTTGCCGCTGGCCTTCTCTAGTGGGTGGGAGACAAAGCCTCACAACTGCACTGAACTCCACTTCTGACTGCACTGAACTCGTTTTGGGTGAGACCCTGGGGATCCAGACTCATACTGATCCCAGAGGACAAGGGAAAGCTAGAGGTATAGAGACACACTTGTGAGCATGTTCACAGAGAGGGCTGCAGCAATTACCGAGAGACACTTGAGACCCAGGGGCCATGTAGGGTGGGCCTAACTAGAAGTCAAGATTGTTTGCTCAGCCCTGGGACTCCACTCCACCCAAGATCAACAGAGTGGCTTTTGCAGTTTTGCAGTTCTTGTATCATAAGCATGACTCCAGCACAGAAGTTCTCCCGGCATAGTGAAAATGCAAAGACAAAGGAACAGACCACAAACAAAAGAAATGAAGGAAAACAAATGACTGGATATAGAGTTCAAAACAATGGTTATAAGGTTTTTCAGGAATTTCTATAAAAGATAGATAAATTTAGCATGACCCATGAGGAGATGAAAAAGGACCAACTATATAAATTAAACATATACTGACTGAAATAAAAAATATTATACAGAGACCTAACAGCAGACTAGAGGAACACAAGAATCAAGTCAAAGATTTGAAATACAAAGAAGCAGAAAACACTCCACTGAAAAAGAAAAAAGAAAAAAAGAATCCAAAAATGTGAAAATAGTGTAAGGAGCATCTGGGACAACTTCAAGTGAAACAACAACAGAATTATGGGGGTGCCAGAAGAAAAGAGGGAGCAAGATACTGAAAACTTATTTGAAGAAATAATGACTGAAAACTTCCCATATCTGGTGAAAGAAATAGACTTAAAAGACCAGAAAGCACACAGAATCCCAAATAAAAGGAAGACACATCATAATTAAAATACCAAGAGCAAAAGACAAAAAGAGAATATTAAAGGCAGCAAGAGAAAAACAGTTAATCACCTCCTACAAGGGAGCACCCAATGATTGTCAGCTGATTTCTCAACATAAACTATGCAGGCCAGGCTGGAGTGGTAAGAAATATTCAAAGTGATGAATAGCAAGAACCTACAACCAAGATTACTCTACCCAGAAAAGCTAATATTCAGAATTGAAGGGCGGATAAAGAGCTTCACAGATAAGAAAAAGCTAAAGGAGTTCATCACCACCAAACCATTATTATACAAAATGCTGAAAGGTACTCTTCAAGAAGAGGAAGAAGAAGAAAAAGGTAAAGATAAAAATTATGAACAACAAGTACATATCAACAAGTGAATCTAAAATCAAGTGAATAAAAATCTGATGAACAGAACAAACTGGTGAATATAACAGAATCAGGGGCATAGAAAGGGCGTGGCCTGAGAATTCTCAGACATCAATCATGCTGGTAAGGGTGTGGTTAGGGGGTGATCAAGCTGTTAGGCAGAAGCGGTTAGGTGTCAGGAAGGCAAGCAGTTGAGCAGTTGGGAGCCAGCTGTCCTGGATTGTGAGAGGGATGTCCCACTGCCTGTTTAGGCCCATTCCAAGTAGGTCTAAATGGGCAGTTGGACATCCCTCAGGGGGTCTCAGATTGGAAAAGGTGCAGGCTGGGCTGAGGAACAACCCCCCACCCCCATGCACAAATTTCATGTACCAGGCTTCCAGTATACTAATGATATGATAAGGCCACTCAACTGCTCATTATGACATACACTGACCACCAGGGGGCAGACAGAACACCTTTTGACCAGTCACTTTGATGTGCACTGACCACCAGGGGATAGATGCTCAACAAAGGAGTTGCCCTCTCTCTGGTGGTCAGTGTGCTCTCACCGGGGGAGTGCTGTTCAGCCAGAAGCTCTGAGCCAGGCTCATGCCTGGCAAGCACAATGGCAGTAGCAGGAGCCTCTCCTGCCTCTGCGCCAGCACTAAGGATATCCAAATGACAGCTTAGGCCCACTCCCCCAACTGGAAACATGCCTAAACTTTCAGTTGGACATACCTTGAGGGCTCCTGGATTGCAGGAGGGCACAGGCTAGACTGAGGGACATCCCTGCTTCCTGAGTGCACAAATTTCATGCACTGGGCCTCTAGTATTTCTATATTTGTAAATATTTTCCCTAATAGTGAAAAATTGATGTCCATTAGGATCATATATTATGTACTTGCTCACTCATCCCCTGTGCAACCATTCTCTGTCGGACTTTGTGTGGGCTTTTCTCACTCCAGTGACTGGCCCACCTATGATCAAGGCACTTCCTGAACTCTAAATCCACTTTATCCTGGTTCATCCTACCTTATCACAAAAGAATGGAATGGAGATGGAAAAAAGTAAAAGAAAATGGGGGAGGAAAGGAATGAGAAAGGAAAAACAAAAAACAAACAAACAATATTTTTTTTTAAATAAAAGAATAGAAGACAAGGAAGTTAGAAGAACAATAACAAAAGGTTTTACTTGAATAACAACATCTAGGTCTCTTCACTCTATTAAATAATATTTGAAAATTTGTAGTTATCTTCAATATGCTGGAGGATTTGTTTCATACACAGATAAAGCCCCCAACCATATCAGGCATTCTATCTCCATGAAATACAGACCTAATGCTTATTACAAAGAAAAATTATTTCAGTGTATATTTTCTTATTATTTGTTAATCCAAAACTTATAAAAACTAAGGGTAAAGGAGTGTTAAGTCTCTAATAGGTATATATTTTAAGATCAGAAATAGTTTTATTTTTCCCCTTTTATATTTCAAATTATCTGTTCTAGAGTAAAAGTCATATACAACTAAGTGTTACAACTTTCACAAAACTGTCCCAACACTCCAGGAAATATTTAGATGCTGCTTTGTGGTACCTCAAGATACGAGTTTAATTCGTTCCGTAACCTTGAGGCAAGGGAAACTATGAGACGCTCGAGTCGTGGTAAACCGGTGGGTTGTGTGCAGCTGGCCGATCCACGCGATTACTCCTATCTCAAATGTTACTCGTATTTCAAAGCAAAAATCGCTCATATCTCAAAAATCTTGTGTGTTAGGGCACTCGTATCTTGGGGTACCAGAGTAAGCATCCAAATCCAGTAGTCACTTCAAGTAGGAAGTAATTGTAATTGCTAAATATATCCATTTCACTTGACTCTGCAGTCCTTTAATGCTCATATCATTTGTTTTCATACTGCATCACCAACACAGTTTAAAATTTAAAAGCTGCTCCATTATGATCTACCCACAGAGTGAATATATCAGTTCTTCAGATTTCAGTGAGTTTCAAGGCAATTGAGAAATCAATCTGAAATTAGAGGGTGTTCTCTAGTACTATAATACTAACATTTGCCATACATATTATAGTGTCAATTTCCTAATTTGTACTCAGCACTTCATTATTCACATGTTTACATCATGCCCTCTATAACCTGTTGTGGACTCTATATTCCTTATTCATCTTATATCTTTTTTATTAATTTCCTATATTAATTAACTCTACACTAGTCACCCTTAACTTTCATTTTATTTATAGTCACCAAGGTCATTTGAAGTAAAAGAATTCATTTTCCTAATAGACAAAACACTTAAACTCCTGTCATTTTGCAAAATAATGAATATATTCTTTATTTATATTCCAGGTTTTCCTGTAAGATATTAGAGTACATGGACTGGGTTTCCAGTTTGAGAAGAATTTGGCTGTTTTGGTATTCTATATCGAGCTATATTGTGTGAAGATTTCTAGTGTGTTATCTTTTTAAATCTTCAAAACAACATATAAACTAGTATTTTCATCATTTTAAAGTTGGAAATATGAGCTCAGATATTTTTAATGATTTATCCAAAAATCATACAGCCAGCAAGCGGCTGAATGACTATACTACTTCAGTGTATCAATTCCACTCAATGGTTTCCCAACTTTTTATTTTGAAATGTTTCAAACTACTGAAAAGGTGAAAGACTAGTTTCATGATCATTGGAATACTCCACCTATATTCATCAATTTTTAGCACTTACTTTATACAGAGAAAATGCTCTATACCTTATTCTCTCTTTTACTCAGGCTATCTTTAGATATAGGTGTGTGTTTGTGTGTGTGTGTGTGTGTGTGTGTGTTTTCTTGAAAACCATCTGAAAATCTGAAAGCTGCTACATACACTATGATACTTATCTCTCAAATAACTCAGCATGTATTTCTTCTATATAAGGACATTATATGCAACTTATACACACATTGCCTATGCAGTATTCTTATCACAAATATTTAACCTGAATCAAACAATGAGGGAAATGTCAGACAAAGCCAGATTGAGAAGTGGTCTATAAAATAATTGAATTGGAATTTTCAAAAAATATCCATATAAGATGATAAAAAATAGCCGAGACCGGTTTGGCTCAGTGGATAGAGCATCGGCCTGCGGACTGAAAGTCCCAGGTTCGATTCCGGTCAGGGGCATATGCCTTGGTTATGAGCACATCCTCAGTAGGGGCATGCAGAAAGCAGCTAATTGATGTTTCTCTCTCATCAATGTTTCTGGCTCTCTATCCCTCTTCCTTCCTCTCTGTGGAAAATCAATAAAATATATATTTAAAAAGATGATAAAAAATAGGAGATTACTATTTATCCTACATGAGACTACAGTACCATGAAAACAAAATACAATATATGAATCCTATATTGATAAAATAAAAAAATAAATAAAACAGTATGAATAGCATTTTGAAGACAGTCCAAAAAATGTGAATAGGGTTGACAATGAGATAATGTAATCCCACATTCACACAAGTACTTTTCAGAGTCAAAGTAATAAGTGCCTCCACAAAACTATTTTTTCTAAAATGTATGCTTACATATTTAAAGGCACAAGAATTCTGTGTATGCTTTCACTAATATATATACATATACATACAGATTTTCAATAATTACATATTTATTTTTTTGTAAATATAGTATGTGAACATTGATAGTTCTTTTCATGATGCAGCAAAGTTTTCTATAGAGATATGGAATGAAAGTCATATAAAATATTTTAACCTAAACAGTATGTCTAACAAAAAATAATTGAGAGACTTTAATATCCCAAACTTTTTATTGTGTTCTGACCCTTAGTTATTAACATTAGCAACTTATTAAGAAAATTGGATATTTACTTCCCAATAGTAAGGCAATAGAAAACTGTTTCCTTTATAATAAACAGGCTTTTTTGTCAGTTATTCAGTCATATAACAAGCACCTTTCAAAGGTTCGTAGACTATTAAGCATAACAAATTAATTTTATTGATAAAATTATATATATATATATATATATATATATATATATATATATATATATTATGTAAAAGATTTTATGATCTGTATATATAAAAGCCAAGTGATTGGAACACTGTAATGACTGGAATAACCAGAATGACCAGAACGACTGGATTAACTGATTGCTATGATGTGCACTGCAGTGGCCAACCAGCCTGATTGGACCCTCCAAACCACCCTTGGCTCCTCCCCCTGGCTGGCTCCGACCATGATTGGCTCCCCCACCCTGATTGGGGACAGGGTTAACCAACTTCCTGCATTCCCTTCCTCCGATCAGGGCCCATTGGGGCGAGCTGGTTGGCCCCATCCATGCACAAATTCATGCACGGCTTCTAGTCCTATGTAATAAAAGAGTAATATGCAAAGTGACCATACCTCCACCATACTCACAAGCCATGACCACCAGCCACACTCACCAGCCACACCCACCAGACAATCAGAGAAGGTATACAAATTAACCTAATAAGATGGCTATGGCCACAAAGAGAGCAGGAGTGAGGCTTGAGTTGCCCCCAGTGGTGGAGGAAGCCAAGTTTTCCACAAACCCTGGCTGGCCCTGGCCTCCACTTAAGGCTACAAAGTTTCAATTATAGAAGATAAATAAATCCAAGATTCTAGGGTCTCTGCTTTGGTCGCTGGGAGGCTTGGACAGCCTGCAAATCACCACAGGCCCCTCACCCAGGCCACCCCATGCCCCAAGAGAACACTCACCCTGATTCAGGACACCCTTCAGAGCAAACAAGCTGGCTACCACCCATGCACCAGGCCTTTATATTATCTAATAAAAGAGTAAAATGCAGATTGACTCCAACACACAAGATGACTGCCCCCATGTGGTCAAAAGATCTTACCCCCATGTGGACATAAGATGGCCACCACAAAATGGCCAGTAGGGGAGGGAAGTTGGCAGGGATGAGGCCTGCAAGGGAGGGCAGTTGTGGGCAATCAAGCCTGCAGGGGAGGGCAGTTAGGGATGACCAGGCCCACGGGGGAAGGCAGTTTGGGGCAAACAGGCTGGCAGGGGAGTGGTTTGTGGTGGATCAGGCTGGCAGGCAGAAGTGGTTAGGGGCAATCAGAAAGGCAGACAGGTGAGCAGTTGGGAGCCTGCAGTCCTGGATCCTACCTAGATCAGGCCTAAATCCAGGGCAGTGGGACATCCCTCAAGGGGTCCCAGATTGGAGAGGGAGCAGGCTGGGCTGAAGGACACCCCACCCCTGTGCACAAGTTTCATGCACCAGGCCTCTAATATGAAGAAAAAAGGCTCTATGATAGAGATGGTCATGAGGACCAAGAAGGAGACAAACCATGAAAACCAGGGGTGAAAAAAGCAAATCACAATAATAAATCTGTAGGTGATTTAGGATTAGGTAATTCCATTGCCATACTTGACAAGGACCTGTTCAAGTATAAAAGTTTCCTTTATTACCTAGTCACAGGGAAATACAATGAAATTTGGGTATAAATTGGACAATTTATAAGCTCAAGTTGGACGATACCATGAATGTTAATTATTACACTTATAAAAGCTCAGCTGAAATAGTGATTTTTTATTGATTATATTAATTTATGTACTTAAAACAATAAATAGAAACAAGCCACTGGGAGTTTGTTCTTTACAAAAACATTTTCTCCAAATCTGCTGGCAGAGGGTCTGATAATTTTTTTAATCAACTGAAATTGAATTTAAGTATTATGAATATAACTACATCACCTTTTTTGTACTACGAGCCTACTAGCTTTGCTTTGTTTAAATAATATGTGTTCAAAAGTATATGTGAAACAAGCTTGTCAGAGAAAGACAAATACCTTACAATTTCACTCATATGTTGAATTTAATGAACACACTGAACTGCCAAGCAAAATAGAGACAGACTCACAGAATGCAGACAGATAGCTCAAGGGTGTGGGGGTGCAGAGGATAGAGGGATTGAGCCAAAAATTAAAAAAAGAGAGAGAGAACTTATGGACATAGACAACAGTGTATTGATTGTACGGGGAGTTGAGGTGAAAGAGGGCTTAGAAGGGATAAATGGTGATAAAAACAAATTTTAAAAAGTATATGTTAATTATGTAATCAAGAGATGTTTTTGAACAATTATTTTAATATAGGTTACTGACCATATGAACATAGATGAAATAGAATGGATTCATCATTTATCTTCTCAAGGTAAAGGTCAACACATTACTATGCAAATAGCCATTTCTTCCTATTCTACTCTCGGCTCAGATAACGGTATTGCTAAATTTCCCTTTTCAAATCTGGGGATATCTCTGTCTTTCCCCTCACTCTTCCTGCCTAAGAGACTACTGGCGATGCCTATGATTTATTTGAAAATCCTTGTGCTATACCTTAGTTTACATTTCTCTTACATCATCATGTATTTAAAAATGTGATCTCTTTGCTTCTTTCTTTTACATCTTCTAATTTATCTTAATCTCTACTTCCATATGTAAGTGTCTAAAATGCAGACTCATCTTGTTATTTATTTGTCTGACTTAGTAGGTTTTCTATCTTTTCCCCGACTTCTTCCTTGATAATTAAACCCTTATATTGCTCAGCTATAGACGGGTAGCCACATATTTCAGGGGGATCTTAGAATCACAAAGTAATCTAGGATTAGGTAATTCCATTGCCATATCAGTGACATTTTCCCAATAGGCTTATGGAAGAATTCTGGCCATTGATTTAGGGGAGGAATCTACTGCATAAATTTCTAGGCAAGAAGATGAAGAAAACAAAAGCTTTATCCCCTACATTTGGACACTATTGACTGAGACTGTTATGCTTGAAATTAAATGAGCCCCATCTATATGTATATAAAACCCTGATATGCAAATAGCCCCAACAGCAGAACAACCAACCAACCAAACAACTGAACAACTGGTTTGTGCTGACCACCAGGAGCCATGTGTGGAACATAGTGGGCATCAGCAGCAGGTGGCAGAGCACAAAACGTGCCAGGTACCAGCCATGGTAGGATGATGGAGCAAGTGAACGGGGGCACCAGACCAAGGCGGGACACTGGTCACTGTCATTGGGATGATTCTCTGGTGGTTAATGAAAATTCCTTGCTCCAGTGTGCCATGGTCCAGTCCCACTGGGTACTTGCACCTGCTGCCAGCACCTGCACCTGCTGCCAGCACCATCCCCACCCACACCCGTTGCTGGCACTGGAGCCACTGCTCGCACCCGCTGCTGGCACCCGGCAGTGGCCCCGATCACTGGGCACTGTCAGCAAGTGCAAGTGGTGGCTGCCAGCCCCAGTTATCCCTGAGGGCTTCTCCATCTCCCCCTGCTCCTGAGGTGAGATCAGGGCAGCAGCTGCCACTGGGCCCCAATCACTCCGCACTGTCAGTGGGTGCAAGCGGGGCCATGCCATCAGCATATGGGAGCAGTGGCAGCAGGGGCTGCCAAAAGACAGGGTTTGGGGGCCGCAGCAGGAGAGGCTGGGCAGGGGCATGGCAGATGAGCCGAGATCCCCCCTGTGCCCACCACAGCCTCACAGCCCACACAGTTCCTTTCAAGGTGCACAAATTCCTTCACTGGGCCCCTAGTATAAACATAATGAGGGGAAAGAATTGCAGAGAAGTGGGGTTAAGCCATGCTTTCACTGCATGACTAGATTCAATCACTTTCCTTGTACCTGCCTTATCTCTACACCTTGTTATGTGTGATAATACATGCCCTACTTTTTCTTTCAGCAAGACCTTCCTCCATTACTTGAAATAAAAAACACATTATTCTGTTCAGAATTCCTGATAATGTTCCTAATTACCTACCAGAGAAAATTCTCAATGTTTGGTACAGAATTCAAAGCATCTTAAATCATCACAGCATAGCCCTGGTTCTAGTCTCACTCTGTTTTCCCATAACCACTTTTCAGAGAACATTTAGAAATTAGAATTGCATTCCCTTTTATTTCTGTGTCTTTTTTCACTGTAACCTGAGTGAATAATGCTTGCCACCCTTTTCCCCCCACTTAAAAGAATGTGAAATCTGACTCTGCTAAACCTTATTTGACCCTTAAAATTAGAACCACACATTTCCTATTAATTTTTTTAAATATATATTTTATTGACTTTTTACAGAGAGGAAGAGAGAGAAAAAAGAGTTAGAAACATTGATGAGAGAGAAACATCGATCAGCTGCCTCCTGCACACCCCCCACTGATGATGTGCCTGCAACCATGGTTCATGCCCTTGACTGGAATCGAACTTGGTACCCTTCAGTCTGCAGGCCGACGCTCTAGCCACTGAGCCACACCAGTTTCAGCTATTAATTTTTTTTTAACCTCCAGATCAAGTTACTTACGTTATAACTTAGTAGTCATATCATGCTACACTGTGGTGGAAAGTATTTTACTAACTTCAAAGCAAATTTACAAAATAAATGCAACTGCAATCCCTAATTAAAGAAATGAGGAAAGCCTCCCCTCCTCCCCCCCCATTTCTTTTTCCTGGAGTAAAATATACAAAGGTAGTTAAGGTAGTAAACAATATAGCAAGGGCATTCAAAATCTCCAGTTTGTAGAATTTTTAAAAATTACCATACTGAAAATGCAAATGTGTGCCTGTAATGCTTTGCTGTCAAAAGCAATTGATCTCTGTGTGAACGATAATGCTTAAGCTCATGGCCCTTCTGAGGAAAAGCACCTGCAACAGAATGACAAATGAGAGGAGGCCGAGCAGTTGGCACATGGTCAGTGCGGTTACAGGAACCTCTTTTTGAAATAGAAGGAACACAGTCTTCTGAACAATAGGACTGATTACATTCCTATCTTTCAGGATCTCTCAACTCTACCTCATATATTGCTTAGACTTGTTTATCTACATGGTACCCTTGATAATTTCCTAGAGGAATCATGAGGATTTCTAGATTATTTGCAGAATCTAATTTGAAAACATCATAGCTTCTTAGCCAATCATATCCCTCTGACTGTACTTTTAATATATACTTACTGATTTCAGAGAGACAAGGAGAGAGAGAGAGAGAGAGAGAGAGAGAGAGAGAGAGAGAGAGAGAGAGAGACATTAATGAGCCTGCAACCTGGGCATGTGCCCTGATCTGGAATCAAACCATGACCTTTTGGTTCATAGGGCAATGCTCAACCACCTAGCCAAACTGGCCAGTTTGATTGTACTTTTTATGAGATGACACATGATTCAGCTTATTGTTATCGAGAGGATAATGACAGAAGCAAGGACTGAGTCAATTACAAAGAGCTCTTTCCAAACAGGATAAATGCTTTATGTCTTAAGGCATCTTCCTAGACATTCTGGCTTTCATGATTATATTTTCCGCCTAACTGACAACAAAAATATATTCTGAAAAATCTACCTTGTCCACTTCAAGTTTTTGCACAATATATCTTCAGAAACTATATCTTCAATCTCAGATTTATTTTTTAATTTATTACCATCCATATTGTGTTGAGTACTTTGCTGTGAAGTACACAGAACTAGTAAATGAATTAGTAACTAAGTAAAGCATATTTGATAATCTGAACTTGTGACATGATGCTTATTCTTATTTCAACTATTCAGCTATTCCTCAATAAAAATCAATGTAAATATTCATTTTCATTGCATCTATTCTGTAACTGAATTTTTGAAACAACCTTTAAAGTACTACTTCATTCTACTTCTGACTGCTTTCTAAGAAATAAATTGACATATATTTCATCTTATTTTATAAACAATATAATTTCATGCTTGCAACCTTCCTAATTTTTTATTACTTAACTTATTTTATGATAATATGCTACTAAAATATTTCTTTATTTAATTTGGGAATGAAAAAATGCTGTAAATTCCTAACATTTATAAAAAAATATAAATATCATGAGCCTAAGCTATGCACACACATAGAAAATGGGGAAATAAAAACATAGGTAAAAGGAAAACCACTGAAAGATGGGCAATGTTTAAATCAGTCTTGGGTGTTGGAGCTAGGGTATGTTTCTTCTAGTATAATTCCTACGTTAAATTTCTGTGTAAGGAAAATAGAAAATAAAGGAGGTATCTTTGGATGCTGATTTTGACAAATGTATTTACTTCATTCATTTTGTTTATACTTATTTCCTAAATTTGTAACAATAAACTTTATTGGGAAAAAGTTGTTTTAAAACACATTATATGGAAAATTTATATTTAGATAGAACACTATGTATAGATATTTATCTTTTTGCAAATTTAGCTTTTTTCTCTTAATCAAAATTTAGCTTTTTTCTCCTATGATAAAAATAAATGATAGATATCAAGTGCCATTTGAAATATACCTTCAGTTTATTCAATATCTAAAATATCTATAAAAGCAGTATTTTTAAAGGAAAAGATACATTTAATATAATCTGGACTTAATCTCAGACTTTCTTTAGGCCTCTTGTGATTTACTGGGTCTCTAAAACAGAAATAAGTTTTTAAAAGAGCTAATTCTCATCGCAGGGTTAACTATACTTAAAAAAAAAACACATACACACAACAAAAACTATGTAAGTAGTTTCTTAATTTTACAATTATGTAAAGTTTTTTATCTATATTAAAATTAAAATATATAGGCTTTTTATAATTCACAGTTATTAGTAGACTATAAAACAGATTCATTCTGGATGAATGCCCTGGGCTATGTTTAATGATACATCTGTGTGATGTAACAGATGGATATCCGAAAATTTTGTGTAAGGCATTCTTCTTCAATCTATGATTTGTAAAGGCACTAGGGAAACCAGATAAAGAAAAAATAAATTCTAAAGTAAAAGAATAAAACATCCTTCTTAATTAATCTGCTCTACAAACACAAATGTTCACATACTATGTTTTATTTTCAACCCAAGGTATGCATGGATAGAGATGCTACATAAATTATAGGAATTTTTGATATGTAAAGTGTATACCAATAATAACAATAAAATTGTGAGATATGTTTTTGGTAGAAATGTTATTTTTACTGCAAAACAAACTTCTCTATATACATTACTTTTAATGAGATTTTTCCCCAGATATAGATTATTACACATGATGTTCCATGCAAATGATATGCAATTAAAATATAGTATGTCATATACTACTTACATAAAATTAGTAATTATTTCATAACTCCTGATGCAATGCATTTTTAAACATACTAATTTAAATAATTTAAATGTATGATAAAAATTCTACATTACAAATGTGTCCTAATTTTATTTAATGATTGAAGAAGTAGAAGCAAAGTTTAATCCCATATAATAGTTGTAAAGTATAGAAGAAAATTATAACCTTAATATAGAGAGAATTTAGTTTAAATTCAATTATTTCTATTTGCATTTGGGATCCAAACAGGACTTCCTTTCATGAAGTTTTAAAAAATTGGTAGCCCTGCTTTTTCTTAAAAATAAGTAGTATGTAGAGAAAAGAAAATGTTCAGGGCAACATAATAGAATTAGGTTAAAGTATAAAAGAAGGCTATTCTTCTGATCAAGTCAGTGAAAAAGTTTAAAGCATATTAAACTTTTTATCACACAATTTAAATCCACCTAGAAAAAAAGACTTTGACTCTCAGCTCACGATGCTTAACTTGGGTTATAGAGACTTAATATACCAGCCATGAAAACTCTGTGTTTACTTATTTGTTTATCCTTTACACACAGATTGAATGAATGTCTACTTCTATGGCAGAAATTGCTCCAGGTGCTAGAATACAAAACTGAGTAAGCGATGGCCTCTGTATTCAAAGTGTTTATCATACTATTAAGAGATAGTGAGCTAAATCAAGTATTTTAACACATTGTATTATCTACCCTGGTTGAAACCAGAATATAGTAGAGGGGAGTATAGATGAGCAACAGCAAAGTCCATCTAATGGAATGAGGAAAGTGTTAATGCTTGAATCCAAAGTATTCCTCATAGTTAGCCTGATGGAAAATGTCTATGTGGTGAAGTGGACAATAGATTACATTTATGTGTAATGGCATATAGATATTAGAAATTCTTTTCAGGTCAATAGCTGAATGTGAGGAAAAATATGCATTATTGAATTTTTAATCAAAGTGTAATTTTAAAAATAAACAATGCAGAACTTCCAATGCTGTATATTTATATTTTGTTTTATGGATGCATCTCCATTATGAATAGAATTAATGACATTATTTGAATTTTTAAGATAGTAATATCCTACTACAGTTTAATAACATTTAAAATAAAAAATGCATTAACAGTATACTATGTGTGCTTCAGGACAAGATGCATTAATTTTGCTTTGGGGTAATATAAATATTATATTTTGTATTTATATATTTTATAATAATACATTTTAAAATATTACAGCAATGAAATCCATAGGAGTCCTGAAAAGATAGATAACAGAAATATAAAGCAATTCTATCATTGCAATTAATCTATATGTGTGTCCTGCTCACAGTGAATAGGAACTCTTTAAAATGGCATACAATTAGATAAACAAAAGAATAGACAGAAGAAAATACTGAGGCAATATGAGCATACTATTCTGGATTTAATTAAATTAGGTTGACACTATATCAATGTTAGTTATAAAACACTGACTTTAATTTCATAAATATATAAATCTGTATTAATGATATACAGTACATTCTAAGGTATTCTACTTTTATAAATTGTTAAAGTGACAAATTTAAACACCTGCATTTTTACTCCCTTCAACTAATATGACAAAAACTGTAAAAAAAGATAATTAGGGATATTGTATAGTCATGATAGGAAAAAAGGTCTCTATCCTACAAATGCATTTATTGGTAAGAAAACTAAGTCACTGAGAGATTAAACAACTAGTCCAGAGCCAAAGTCAGTATTTACAAAATTAAAAAATATTTAGGGGATGCCTAGTCTGTCAAACTGCATCAGATTCTAGGCTTCCTGATTCCATGCTATACATAGGACACTTAAATGTCTTAATAACATCATTAAATATCAATGTGACTATCTTGTTTTATATTAAATACCTTCCTTTATTTGTTAGTAAAATGACTACATTTGTGTCAGAGTTATGATTTCTAGAGAAGTATTTGGATTACAACAAAAATTAAAATATTTTGGTAAATATTTTACCAATTCTTTTGTATATTTTATCATGAGCAAATCCTTCAATGAATTATGTTTCTTAGTTACAATGGTTGATGAGTCTAATCAAACTACCAAGGGAATAATGAGACAAATTGTGAAATATTAAAAAACCAAAAAAACAAAAAAAAAAAACTATGCTATTTGAAAGAAAATCAATTCTATATAATAAAAGCTTAATATGCTAAGTCTCCGGTTGTCCAGTTGGCCATTCAACCATTCAAAGCATAATACGCTAATGATATGCTAAGGCTCCTTAACTGCTCATGATGACATGCACTGACCACCAGGAGGTAGACACTCCGACCAATAGGTTAGCTTATTGCTGAGGTCCGGCCAATTGGGACTGGGCAAGATGGGCTGGACATACCTTGGAGCCCTCCAGGGGACCCTCCTGGGCTGGCAAACTCCTGTGTCCTTTCCCAGCTCTGATTGTGCACTGGTGGGGTAACTTGTCCTGGCCTGTTCCCTCTCGCAATCCAGGCTGAGTGACTTCCCCCTCAAGTGAACAAATTTTGTGCACTGGGCCTTTAGTTTGCTCATAAAATTCATGGGTATAGTCACTGGCACAGATGTAGTAAAGCAGGTGAAATAAAATAGATTTGGTTTTAATAAAATTCAACAAGCGTGACTGCAGCCTAATAAGAGTCCAACTGTCATTTCATCCTATTGTCCTCTGATATTTATTCAATGGAGAAGAAGTCTTCTGGTATGAAGACTTTTGCCAGATTCCATGAATTTTCTGCTCACATTGTGATAAATCATTTAAAGTAATAAAACATCCTTCCTTAATAAAGTAAAATGGTCCATTCTATTATGTCAATTAACACCACAGACTTCAAGGTGAGATCCATTTTCTCATATGTCCAGACCCAGCCTATATTTGGTAGCTATGTTCCTATTAAGGAGGAGGGTAGCATGGTGTGGTCAAATCCTTATCCCTTTTATATATGTTCTCTTTCTTAACATGATAAGTCAGGGACAGCACACAGAAAAAATAATTATTTGTCAGTGTTGTTCTTGGTATTCTGTTAAATGTACTGTTATCTCTTTGGAGTAAGAAGACCAAAAACTCTCCCAAAAGAATATGATCCATATTTATAATAAGTGGTTGTGGTTATCACTTGCCATAGATTACATTTGATAGGTTTTTCTCATTCCCCTTGTTTTGTTTGGTTGTGTAATTTTTAAAAAAAGGAATCTTTTGGAATAATTTCTAACTAACAGAAAATACGGTTGCTATTTGCAGATTGTTTTCCAAATTGTACATTACTGAGGCATCAAGATATGTAGAAGAGTAAGAAAAACCTGTCAGATCTCTGAAACAGTATGTTATACATCAATAATGAATTACATACCTTCAAAGAAATATTTCCATTAAGCTCAACAAGTGAGTAGTAATAATAGTAAATTATTTTAAATTTGCTTAATAATTAGTTTTTTATCCTCAAGTCAGCAAAGTTAAGAGGGATTAGGTTAAGATTCAGTGAAATTGTCAAGGGACCCGTTAGTGCTTACTATTGACTGTTGGATCTAAATTTTAATCAGTCATGACACATGTGTTATTATTGTACTTTTAAAAACACACATATATTCCTGAATCAATATTAGTCTTTCAGAATCCAAATTCAATTCCACGATTAAAAGTGGAATTTGCTTTTCATATGTTACAAAATAAATTCAGAATTTTCAACTAATTTTGGGGGATGACCAAATCACATAAGTGATATCTTCTTCACTATCTCAGAAATAAGACAGAATCTTCTACCCGAAATGATAGTTTACATGTAAAATGGACTGGAATGATGAATATCCAATACATACAAGGGGCCCATTGTGCAAAATCACGCAAGACCCAGGACCCGCCCGAACTATGTGGGACTCTCCTGAGTCCCAGAGTCCCACCCTGGGGGGCGGGGGCAGCGCTGCATGGAACTCCCCTGAGTCCTTCCCCATGGCCGGTGTGGTGGGACTCTCCCGATGCACCTCCTGGTAAAGACCCTGCTGGGGCTAAGGGAGGCAAGATCCAGACAGAGTCCTGCTGCCACCACCACTGTCTCCTCAGCCACCACTGCCACAGAAGGCAGGGCCAGAAACCCTCCTGCCACCCTGGCAGGACCCAGAAACCCCTCCAGAGCCAAGTCCTGCCCACCCATGCATGTCTTGCTGCGTGCATGCTGCCTGCTGCTGATGGTTCATTATGGCACGAGGGTGACACAACCACAGGCTTTCATGTATATATAGATACTATATATAGTGAATCATAGGAGAATTAGAAATTATTTGTCAATGTAAAAGCAAAACAAATAAAATTTAATGTTGCTAAGGTAGTCTTAATTACTTTCCAAAATGGCTTTCCAATCACTTGGAATAGAAAGGGTAATCCATCCATATTTATATGAATGACATAAATAAATAAATAAATAAATAAATAAATAAATAAATAAATAAATAAGGAAACAGAAATCCAATTTAAAAGCCAAGAAGAAAAGTAAAGAGTATATTTTATAATAGCATTAATTAAATATCGAACACAAACAATTATAAATATACTTTTGTATTAACTAAAAGTAAGTTTGGGAATACTGTTACATTTCAAATATAACTGCTTTTATCATGTTAAATATTAATAAAACATATGTTTTAAGTCTACATTCTATGCAAAAACAGGCAAAAACAAAGAAAGAAAAAAAGAAACACCTGTGGGTTATGCTACAATTTAAAGTGCAAAAAGTAAAAATAAAAACATGTTTGCTTATTTACTTCATAACTTTTGAAACTCCTGGATGTTACTCTAATGACTAGCAATGAACTAACACATAGTTTCTTTTTTTAAAGAATTTACTTTTGCCCAGAAAGAAAGTTAAATAATTTTTTAAGCCCAGCTGACCTATTGGCAGTCATGCTCAGTGGTTGAGTGTTGACCTATGAATTTGGAAGACATGGTTCATACCTGGACAGGAAATATGACTGGGTTGCAGGCTAGATCCCCAATGCAGGAGGCAACTGATCAATAATTCTCACTTTTCATGGGTGTTTTTCTCTCTTCCTTCCTCTCTGAAATCAATAAAAACACATTTTAAAAAATATGTTTAAAAACATATTTAATTCAAGTGATTGTTTTGAAGAATAAGGTAGTTAATCTATCTATAAAAAAGTAAATAGGTATAATAACCAAAATTTTCTCAATAACTGAAAGCAATTATATTGCTATTATAAAGTTACTAATTTTTAAAGTACTTTCTTTATTAAAGGATTGTATAAAATATTTCTTGGTATAAATTCATCTAAAAGTTAGAAAATAAACATATATATTTTAGCTCACAATCCATATTTATGATTAGATAATAATATTAATATATATAATAAAAACCAAGAAAGATTTCATTTAATTAATGGAGACATAGTACATAATCCAAGTGAAATATTTTCACTTTATTCATATGCTATGTCACCTGTCTCTAAAATGATAAAACTAATTAATAGCCATACTCTTCTATTATAAAAGGAAGAAAATATGGAACATTTCCCTCTTAGCTAACAACTTATTCAGCTGACACAGCAAGTAGAGTCTTAATGGTCGACTCTGTCTACCACTGGAGGTGTCAGAACTTTGACAGACTGTTTGATCTATAGTAGAAGTACTATTAATATTCGCGAATGCAGACTAGGAATAAAAGTCGTTTTTCATTATTATTTTGCCATCAAAAAACCAATCATCAAATTGATGATAGTAAGAAAAAGGTTACAAGAACAATTTACATTACTTAGTTTGATGATAATATAAATTTCCAATGGAAACCATGGGTAAAAGGCACACTTACAGTCCCCACAGGAGGACAAACAGGGTTATAACTACTTTATATAATACTAGCAGCCCATTGTGTGATATCGCGTGCAGTAGGCCACCCGCTGCTTCAGCGGGAGCCAGCGGGAAGCACACCAGGCCATGGAGAGCCGCACTGCTTCCAGGGGAGGGGAGCCCGCTACTTCTACAGCAGCCATTCAGCTTCCACGGGAGGGGAAGCAGGCGTGGGAGCCACGAGGGAGCAGCGCTGCTTCCATGAGAGGTGGGCCACCTTCTCCTCTTCGGCCTCTGCTCAGCTGCAGATGCTGTGGGCTGGCTCCCTTGTCCCCCCGAGGCCTTCCACAGCGGGAGCATTGCCATGGCAATGAAGCCAGCATCCCTCCCCAGCTGCTCTGTGCCCCCTGCCCAGAGGCTCTCCATGGCTGCAGCAATGAAGCAAGCATTCTGCCAGGCCACTCATGCTGCCCGCTCTCAGCAGCAGCCCCTTCCAGGACTGGGGATTCCAGTGAGGCTGAGGGGACTGGGCACTGCCTTCTTGTGGCTATGGGCGCCTCCATTTTTGTGATGGAGTGATGGTTACTTTGCATATTAACCTTTTGTTAGATAAGATGTATATCAGAGTAGTTAAGAAAGTTCAACTATTAAAACATCAAAGCTGCCGAAACGGCTTGGCGCAGTGGATAGAGCGTTGGCCTGCAGACCAAAGTGTTCCAGGTTCAATTCCAGGCAAGGGCATGTACCTTGATTATGGGCACATCTCCAGTAGGGGGCACACAGGAGGCAGCTGATCAATGTCTCTCTCTCAAAGATGTTTCTAACTCTCTATCCCTCTCCCTTTCTCTATGTAAAAAATCAATGAAATATATTTAATTAAAAAAACACACATTAAAACACTTTTATTAAATATCCACTTCTCTATGGCACTGTGCAAAGTAAGAGGATGAGGGAGAGAGACAAAGAGAGAGACATAGAAATATTTTTCTATTTAAATGGAAAACAGTGTGGAGTTTCCTTAATAAAATAAAAAATGAAATTGTCACTTGACCCAGTGATCCTACTTCTAGGAATATATCTTTAAGAATTCCAAAACACCAATCAGAAAGAATACATACACCCCTATATTCATAACAGGAATATTTACAATAGCTAAGATTTGGAAATAACCCAAGTGCCTATCAGAAGATGAGTGGCTAAAAAGCTATGGTATCCTATCTAATAAAAGAGGAACATGCAAACTGAGCATACCTCTGCTACACCCACGAGTCAATCAGGAGCGAGTATGCAAATTAACCCAACCAAAATGGTGGTTAATTTGCATATACAGGAGAGAGAAAAGACTGAGACAGCCTAGAAAGAAGTCAAGTGCTTAAGAAGGGAGCGAAGCTGCAAGAAGCAAACAAGCAGGGTGGCAGAGAAGGGAGAGAAGCAGGCGGGGCATTGGAAACTGCAGCAGAAAGTCCTATTCTTTTTTAAAAAATATATTTTAATTGATTTTTACAGAAAGGAAGGGAGAAGGATAGAGAGTTAGAAACATCGATGGGAGAGAAACATCGATCAGCTGCCTCTTATACACCCCCTACTGGGGATGTGCCTGCAACCAAGGTACATGCCCTTGACCAGAATCAAACCTGGGACCTTTCAGTCCACATGCCGATGCTCTTTTTAACTGAGCCAAACAAGTTTCCACAAGCCCTATTCTTGCAGGAATCTTCCTGCAGTGAGTAGCTAGTATTTATACAGTGGTACCTCGATATACGAGTTTAATTCGTTCCATAACCTTGAGGCGTGGGAAACTATGAGATGCTGGAGTCATGGTAAACTGGTGAGTAGTGTGCAGCTGGCCGATCCGTGCGATTACTCTTATCTCAAATGTTGCTCATATTTCAAAGCAAAAGCCGCTCGCTTGATGGCTCGTATCTTAAAAATCTCGTATGTTAGAGCACTCGTATCTCAAGGTACCACTGTATAATGAAATACTATGCAGCTGTTAAAAAGACTGATCTCTTACCCTTTTGAAACAGCTTGGAGGGACCTGAAAAGTATTATGCCAAGCAAAATAAGCCAGTCAAAAAAAGACAAGTATCATATAGTCTCACTCATATGTAGAATCTAATGAATAAAATAATTGGCAAACAAAATAGATCAGAGACATGGAAGCATGGAACTTATGGAGTGAATCTTGGAGTGAAGGGGGCAGAGGTAGAAAGAGATTAGCCAAAAAATTGATTATATGCTTACTAGAGGCCTGATGCATGAAGATTTGTGCAAGAATAGGCCTTCCTTCCCTTTGCTGCCAGCACTGACTTCCCTTCGGCACCCGGGAACCAGGCCTTCACTCTGGCCACCATCTTTGCTCCAGCCAGAGTCTCCTTCTGCCTTTGCTCCAGCCCTCCTGTAGCAACCTCCACCCTTTGCACCTTTCCTCATAGCAGGTGTCTTGCCCCGCCATGGCCACTCAGCACCTGTGCATGCACGCAGCCCGGAGTGGCTGGGATTGGGGCGGAATGCCTATGTCATTGCAATGGTGATGACACAAGTGTCTTGGTCCGGCCTGTGCCATCTTTGTCACTTCAGTTTGCATTCCCTCCTTATTGGCTGTGGGTGCCACCATCTTTGTCATAGATGATGGTCAATTTGCATATTCCATCTTTATTAGATAGGATATGCATAATCTATGGATACAGACAATAGTGCAGTAGGCCTGGGAGCAGATGTAGGTGTGGGGTAAAGGGGGTTAATGGGGGGATAAATGGGGACATCTGTAATACTTAAAACAATAAAGATGAATGTTAAAGAATACAAAAGGGAGAACAGACATTTGCAAAGTACTCTCTATTTCCTCTTGAAACCTTTATCCTATTTGCTATACCTTTCTGGTTTTATTTTTTTGTTTCTGGTTATTTTCCTTTCACCATCTCAGATTTATTTTCCCACACATTTAAAAATAGTCAAGGCATCATTCATAGTGATCTGGTATTTTTCGCTACACCTTGATGATCTCAGTTTCCCTCCTAGATTAAACTACCTCTGTCTGGTGATTACTTCCTTCAAGTTATTCTGTCTCCTGAAAGATTCCTACCATCAATTAGCCAGTGAGAATTTCACAGGTATTCCTTCATCTGGAAGAAACAATTCTATCAGATCAAAATCTTGCATTCATCCTTGTTTCTTTCTTTCGAGTAACAATGGACTAGTCTCTAAGAATCATCCTTCATATTGACTCCACCCCCACTGTCTTAATATTTTCATCATCACTATGACTATTGTAACAGTCATAACGTGCATATCTTTTTTCATATGGAAAACTGTAAACATACTTTTGCCCACCCCGGTATATATTTCATTATTTCTAAAAAGATTTGTCCCTTTGCAGAAATAATAATTTACTGTTCACTTTACATTAAGCTTTTTCTCAATGCATTTTAATAGAGGGGTTTGAAATTATTTCTAATTTAGGAAACAAATTGATTACACAAAATCTCTTTATATTTCTAACTTTTAAATCAATAATTATATTTTACATACCACATATATAAATATTAAGAGAGGCAGATAGTCTGATTCTATTACTACATTCATTCCTTATCTTTAATAAGCTGCAGAGTACATTATCATGTTGTACTTAAATGTACTACTTTAAATTAGTTGATGGGGTTTAATTCCTTTACATAACTAACAGTAGCAAAAGCAAAATACTAACAACAGCCACTAAGTTTGGAAGAAAGTTTAAGTAGTCTGGTATGGTATTGAAATCGACTAACCTAGCCCAAAGAGAAGCCATAAACTTTATAGAAATACCGAGGCCCCTCCTTCCCTTTCATCTTTCTGTCACTTGTATAACGGATGTGCTTTGGAGCCACATATTGCACAGGGTGGTAAA
>PVJN01017244.1:0-13162 GCA_004026805.1 Lasiurus borealis | reverse complement strand
TCAGATGTAAGCATCCCAGTGTGTTTCCTTAGAACTGCTCTCTGACTGGAACTCCCACAAATATGGGAGTGGGCACAAGTAGATTTGCTGTGCCATTGTGACATTCCTTTGAGTTAGTAAAGCGATTGTAATTGTCATAACCTGCATGTCTTTTTTCATATGGAAAACTGTAAACATACTTTTGCCCACTCCTGTGCAAATTTCATCAAGCTCTGGATCTTATTTGAGACTCTAAAGGCAGAGTTGAATCTAAAAATATAAGGTGCCCTAGCTGGTTTGGCTCAGTGGATAGAGTGTCAGTCTGTAGATTGAAGGGTCCTGGGTTCAAATCTGGTCAAGGGCGCTTGCCTAGGTTGTAGGCTCGATCCCCACCCAGAGAGCCAGAAAGGGGCATGTAGGAAGCAGCCAATCAATGATTCTCTCTCATTGTTGATATTTCTCTCTCCCTCCTTCTTCCTTTCTCTCTGAAATAATATATGTGTATGTGTGTGTGCGTGTGTGTGTGTGTGTGTGTGTGTGTGTGCGTGTAGTAATGTCTAGAATAAGCAGTTAGGAGCTAATGAACTTTCAGCTACTTAGAGATGTACTTCTAAGTACCTAAAATCCGAGAATATTTGAAGTAACATTATCAAAGTGAGTCCTATCTCTAGGTTCTCATATTAAATACATCCCACAGTAAGAATATAATGATGTTCCTGACTTGAATCAAGGATACCTTATAGGTTTATAAGCTCTTTGAAGGTAAGGATTATATTTTATTCATGTGTGCAGTCCAAATTATCAAATGTATAAACAGTAGACATAAATTTCCAAATGTCAACTGAAATAAATACTAGTGTTTTAGTATAAATCAAACTACTACTGTTCAAAACCCATATTCTTATGTTTAATTAAAAATATTTTACTGAATGGTAGTTTGTTTTATATTCAGGAAAAGTGTAATAGAGAAACAAAGTAACTGACTTTTAATTCCAAAGGTCTTAACGAGTGTCTAGCCCAATAATAACATATTTTGTCTATAAATATTTAATTTGTTTTTTCAAAAAAGGTAGCAGTGGGCACTTATAGTTTAGATTCCAGAGGTTCATCATAAGAAAAGAAATAGAATGTAGCTGCCACTGCAGGGAAACTACAGGTTTGATGGCAAGCACATGTAGATTTAAATCTCACCTGTATATCATACTAGCTGTATGATCTATTCATCAGTCTAAGCATATGTCTTCAAGGTAGACTTATGGTAATAATACCTATTTTGCAGAATTATTAAAAAGGTATTGGCACACAGTAGGTACTCAGTAAAGATTAGTTTTTTTACTCCTAAATTGTTGTTGGAAATGTGGTAGTGACATCTAGTGGTAAATCCTTCAAACCTCAAGAAGGCCACCTTTTTAACATAGAACCTCCCAAAACATCCTGCATTCATTCTATCAGCAAATGTTTTTTAAATAGCTCCTGTGTTCTGGACGCTTGAATCAAATTCTGAAGACTGCAAAGTTGTAAAAGGCAAAACTTATGATAGAGAAGCTCTAGATTTAGCAGACCTGACTCATATTGGTCAATTACTATGAAAATATAATTATTTCTACAATAGTAGTAAGAAAAATGCCAAATATGTAACGAGAGAGAGAGAGAGAGAGAGAGAGAGAGAGAGAGAGAGAGATCACACCACTGGAAACAAAGAAAAATGCCTTTTGTATTTAAAAATAAAGTTCCCTCATTATAGTTTCACTGGAGAAAAAAAAAAGAGGATATTTACATATTTCTAAAATGGTAATTTAAGACCTATTTTCTTAAGTCTTGGTTGGTGTGCTAAGAAGGTTAGACCCTATCTTTGTGTGACAGGAAGATAGCAGCATGCTTTATAGATAAATTCTCATAATTATATTCAGTCAACAGTGTGGAAGACAGAACAGAGATGCTGGAAAAACAGGTAAGAGGCCATTACAATATTTTTCTTGAAAAGTGAAGAACATCCAAATGTACTCATTGGAAATATGATAGACAAGAGAAATGTAATGGAAAGATAAATGTGAAGCAGAGTGGAGACTGTGGAATGACCTTGAAGGTGTGGAACTTGAGGGAGAAAGAAGAAATGTTGATTCTATTTTTCTGGAATGAATGACTCATAAGAATTCATGTCATTAAATTAAATTAAAAAGAAAAAGCAGAAGGAACTGGTTTATGGTGGAGGATCAAGCTAAGATAATGATAATAAATTCACTGTCTTTGGATATAAGTTTAAAAGTTAAAGAATATTTAAGGAAAAGTGTGTGATAAGTGAATAGACACAATGGTCTGGGAGAGACCTCTACTAGACAGAGAGACTCTGGAATCATCAGCATGTAGTCAGTTATAACCACCAGAGGATGAGAGTACCTAGGAAAAAGAGGAAGGGGTAAAGTCCAGGATCAGGGTCTTAGGAAACACTGAATCATTAGACCTCAATTAAGAACTGGACTCACTCTTAATTTGTTCAGAACTGCCGCTTAGTAAATTATAGGTACATGCTTAACCATAAAATGGCTTTGAAAAATAGGTGGATGATAGGAATACCCCAGATATAACCAGAACATAACTTTTAAAAACTATATTTAGGCTGAAAAAACAAAGCTATAAAATTATTTCCATGCAGTTTTATGAAATAAGTTATACTTCAATTTCCCTCTTATAACCAAAAACTGTGGTTTATGCTTTGAGTGTAGTCCTTCCCAAGTTGGAAGGGCAATATTATTTGACTGCCTATAAAACACCCAGCTTTTCTACTTATCCCATTAAATTTGGCCATCTAGTTTTTTTCCCCTTTTTTAAATTTTATTTTAGTGTCTTCTTTTTTTCTCACTTTCTCTTTTCTTTTCTCCTGATGCATGAATTTCTTGCTTCAGTGATTTTCTGGGAAAAGGGCCCAGTTGGTTTAATGTTTTTTATTACAGCCTACCTCAGGAAGTTAGGACATTAACTCACACTGGCAGCACTGGCAGGTTGAAAAAGAAAAATTATTCCTGCTATTTTGTCAGTTAAAAATCTACAAATTATGGCCTCCTAAAATATATATAATCTTCATTTTATTATTAAAATTAAAATTCTTCCCTTATTTTTCATCTTGTATCTTATTAGTGGGAATAAAAAAAAATACCTGTTTTGTCCATAATTTTTTTCTTTCATGACCACTTTCTACATGCTAATTCTAATGAACTCTATGTGTCATTTTAATATCTGCCTAATCATCACAGATTAGTTTAAACACCATTTAAGTATGTAATTTCAAAATCTATATGCTACATTTACATGCACAGGTTAACTATGGGCAATCAGTTAATCTACACTGCACCTGAATCAGCATTATTTGTTCATAAGAAAATTGCAGTTGAGGAGGGTCATTTTAGATGCCAATGAGTCCTGAAGACCTTGCATAATTTAAACTTGATGAAGGATAATGGGCAATTTAACCAGTGAATAAGCTCCATTATAAAAGTCCATAAACACACTTTAAAATTCACTTGGATCACCAGCTTTGAAATTATAAAACTTGGCAAATTAAAAAAAAAAATCAACTACATTATATTTTTCCCACAATGGAGGCTTTATAAATATTTATATTTCTCACTATTTCAAATTTTTATCCCTCAAATTCAACTAAAATGTGATTAACCATTATGAGTATCTCTTTAAGTAAGACAAACTGGAAATAAATACAATTAATATGCTCATTCACTTTACCTCAATATTTAATTATAAACAAAACAAAATATATTGATGAAATACAAAAAAGATAAAAGGAATGAATTATCTATATAGAAAAAAATCTAGCCTAGCCAGTGTGGCTCAAATGTTGAGCATCGACCCCTGCACCAAGCGGCCACTGGTTCGATTCTAGGTCAGGGCATATGACTGGGTTGCGGGCTCCATCCCCAGCAGGGAACATGCAGGAAGAGGTCAATCCATTTTGACGTTTCTCTCCCTTGATGTTTCTATTTTACTCTCCCTATCTCTTCCTCTCTCGCTAAAATCAACAAAAATATATCTTTTTAAAGAAAATAACTAGCATAGATGTTCTAAGCCTAATTCTACTCTAAAAAGGTACAAGATTTTACTCAACAGACATTTATTATTTACTTGGTGCTTATATACAGGAATTGTACAAGGTTTTATGAGTGCTTACTGAATAGGATTGTGTTCTCTAGGAATTCAGTCTATATGACAGATGAGTGGAGAAACACACAAAAGGACTCAGAGTACAACATGACATTACAAAATAACATAGTAAAACTATGCATCAAGTACTATTTTTTGGAGGGAGGATTCCTCGGGAATTTTTTCATTGAATTGGCAACAATTAGTCTGAGATATGGTGCTGAGCAAGTGGATTTATACTCTAGAGAGGAGATAGCCCATTGTCTTTTATTAATGTAAGGTCATAGTAACTATAATAAACTAAAGGCCCAGTACACGAAATTCATTCATGGGCAAGGTCCCTCAGCCTGGCCGGCCATCTGGGCCGATTGGGGCATTCCAGATGCTGGTTGGGGCCTTCCTTCATTTCAACCACCCCCTGGTGGTCAGCACACATCATAGCAAGAAACTGAACTCTGTGTCTCCTCATTGAACTCCTGAGGGGACACTGTATATTAGGCTTTTATATACATGGATAATAATAACATTAAAAATGTCCATATTGGCCCAGTCAGTGTTTCTCAGTGGCTGAGTATTCACCAATAAACCAGGAAGTCACAGTTTGATTCCTGGCCAGGGTACATGCCCAGGTTAAGGGCTTGTCCAGGTAGGGAACATTCGGGAGGTAGCCAATGATTTTCTCTCAGGAAGCAGCCAATTGATGATTTTCTCTCATCTTTGATGTTTCTATCTCTTCTCTCCCTTTCCCTTCCTCTCTGAAATCAATAAAAATATGTTAAAAATCAAACAAAATAAAAACATCAATATTGGGCAATAAACCACAAATGTTAGCAAGTATGTGGAAAAAAGGGAATCTTTATGCACTACTGGTAGGAATGTAAATTGATATAGTCACTCTGGAAAATAATATGGAGGTTTATAAAAAATTAAAAGTAGAACTATACTATATGAACCAACAATTCTACTTTTGGGTAATTTTCTGAAAACACACACACACACACACACACACACACAGATACATACACACACAAAACACAATAAAACCCCACTAATTTGAAAAGACATATGCACCGCTATGTTTATTGTAGCATTATTTACAATAGCCAAAATATGAAAGCAATCTAAGTATCCATTGATAAATAATCAATAAGTTAAAAAAGAGGTTGTACATATACATAATGGTATATTACTCGGCCATTAAAATCATTGAAATCTTGCTATCTGCAATAACATAAATGGACTTAGAAGGTATCATGGTAAGTGAAATAAGCCAAACAAAGACAAACACCATATGACTTCAATTATGTATGGAATCTAAAAAAAAAATTAACAAACAAAACAAACTCATACAGAGAACATGTTGATGGGAGGGTCATTGGAAAGATGAGTGAAAAAAAGAGGAGAGATTAAAGTATTCAATTTACACTTATAAAAACATTTCTAAAAATGGAAATATACTAGTAAAGTAAAGCATAGGACAGTGGTCAGCAAACTGTAGTTCATGAGCCACATGCGGCTCTTTGGCCCCTTTGAGTGTGGCTCTTCCACCAAATACTACAGCCTGGGCAAGTCTATTTTGAAGAAGTGGAATTAGAAGAAGTTTAAGTTTAAAAAATTTGGCTCTCAAAAGAAATTTCAATTGTTGTACTGTTGATATTTAGCTTTGTTGACTACCGACCAACTATATATGATATCAGATGGGTACTAGACTTATCAGGATGATTACTTTATAAATTACATAAATGTCTAATCACTATGTTTTATACCTGAATATCATATAGCAATTCTAATTGAAAATTATATAAAAACATTATCAAGAACTGAAAAGACAACTGGTAGAATGGGAAAAATACTTATAAATTATATATTCACTATATATATGAAGAACTCTTACAACTCACTAACATCACTACAGACAATGCAGTTAAAAATGGTAAAAGGGAAAAAATGGTAAAAGGAGGTGGTAAAAAGAGTTAATTATATGGTAACAGAAAAAAACTACTTTGGATGGCAAGCACTCAATGTTACATTATTTAAATTACTATGTATAATAGTGTACACCTGAAAATTTAAATAATGTTATTAACCAATGTCACCTAGTAAATTTAATAAAAATAAAAAATAAATTAAGATACTTTTTAAAAACTTCCATATTGGTTATTTTTATTGACATCAGACATTGAGATGATTTTCACATGTAAAATCTCATTTTATCTATTGCTCAAAAGCCCATGAGGTAAGGAACCCCTATAAATTTAAATTTTTAAATGAAGAATCTGAGCTACACATAGGTTATAAAACTTGCTCAATATCACACTTCTGAGCAAAGGGCAAAATTTGTACTAAGAGCTTCAAAATACATGCCATCTAACAAGCTTACTATCTTATACTACTTCTTAATTTAAAGTCATTTTACATTTAGGAAAAACGTAATGAATTGTTATGCCACAGAAATCTTTGTCTGCAACACACATATAAAGATCTTACAACTAATTTTATGGTCCTCTTGAAACCATTGGCTCTCTTAATACCTACATCATTTACAGTTTTCTCTGACCTTACATCACATGAATTCTATATGAATGAATACTGAAGTTACTGTTTCCCCAGCTTCCTTTTAAATTCCTTTCACTTATCAGCTTCTTAAATATGCTCCTCACATTCATTTCCTTGTTGCCAGCTCCTGAACTATTTTCAACATGGCTATCACATTTATTCCATCAAAAGTCATTCACTAAGATTAGTAATAAATTTTTCAAGACAAAACTAGAAGATTATTTGTTTTCCCTGATGCTGTTGACCTCCGTCTACTTTTGACATTTTTTGTACTTGGTACTACTTATTTTCAATATTCTTTGTGACCTTTACTTCCAGAAGTAAACTAGAGCTAATGCATTATTAAATGTAATTTGTTAGAGGAGACATCAACATTTTTAGAAGCTACAACTGGAAGCAAGAAAGATACGAACTATTTTTCCATTTTTTGTTAAAGGTGACCAACAGGTTATAGACAATATGCACAACATTTTCAAATTGATTTCACATTTAAAAAAAATGTGTTTAATTTCTATAATTCTAGATGTCCAGAATATTAAGTAAATCTATAGTTTAATATTTTTTACCTAACAACACTCAAGCTTTGGTATCATTTTTAACCAGGCAGATAAGTTAAAGTTGCTAAATATCATTAATCTACTCATTTTTAATCTAGCATTTTTAAAGTACTTACAAATTAAAAAACAAATTCAAAGAGACCTGATATATATATATATATTTTTTTTACCTCAACTGTTTTAGAAGATATTCCTCTGGGCCCTATTTGTGATTGTCTACCCCTGATGCTATGTAGAAGAAGTGTATTTGTGAATTTTCCTATGCAGAATATTGTCTGATTCCTTTTCTATTAGTTTACAAAAAAAGAAATAAAGGTCATCCTAATGTAAGGATTCACATATTGACACTGATTTGGTTTAAGAAATACAGTGGATCAGATGGACATCAGATCAGTGATACCTGCATAGAGAACTATTTTAATTTTCTGTATTGCTGACAGTGTCTTCTTTTATAGTATGTTGTTTTCAATCAGAGAAAGATAAGACCCACACACAGACCCCTACAGTTGTAATAGATTAGAGGAGAGGGACAGTTGAGAAATTAACTATGCAATAGTGAGCAGGATCTAATTAAGAGAACTAACTCATAGATACAGAGAACAGACAGACAGCTGTCAGAGGGGAGGGAGTTGGAAGGCTGGTGAGAAAGATAAAAGGATTAAGCAAAAAACAACTAATAGTTCAACAACAGTATTATAATTACCAGAGGGAAAAAGTATTGGGGAGAGAGAGAAAAGGTTAAAGAGGATAAATGATGATGAAAGGAGACTTGACTTAGGTGGTGAGCAAACAGTGCAAGTCAAAAATTTGTTGTGAACATTAAATGAGTGAATATGAATATAGTGCTTACAATAATAAGCACTCACCAAGTGTCAATTAAATTTTTTTATAGGAAAGATACAGGACCTTTTTTTTTTTTCCTTTAAAACCACTCAACCACTCACTAGGATGTGCACTGACCACCAGGGGACAGATGCTCCAATCAGTAGGTTAGCTTTCTGCTGAGGTCCTGCTGATTGAAACTGAGTGAGACAGGCAAGACATGTCCTGAGCCCTCCCTTGGTCCCTCCCCAGCTGGCCAATCTCCTGTATCCCTCCCTGGTCCCGATCATGCACCAGTGGGGTCCCTCAACCTGAACTGCACCCTCTCACAAATCCAAGTCCTCTCAGGAGATGTCAGTGAGTTGGTTTTGTCCTGACCCTACAAACCAGGCCAGGGACTTCACTGGTGCACTGGGCTTCTAGTATATAACATATCTTTTGAATGTTCCCAGAATATGGAGCAGCAGACTGTATAAACACAGTGATATTTCCATAGCAGATCTTATAAATGCTCATGCTAAGTAGGGAAAAGGAATGACTATAATTAGGTTTATATTAGTTCAACTCAGGTATGGACTACCAAATGAGCCTGCACCTCCCTTTCAGGAGGAAAAGAAAAATCTGTTTTCAGAGTATTTGAGATATTAAAACTGCAGATAAGTAAATATTTACATGTGTTATTTTAATATTTTATTTACTATTGTTTATTGGAATGTAAATGTAACCAAATTTCAAGGTTATTGAAGAGAACGAGATCCAACTGAGTAAATATTTAAGAGCAAAAAGAGCCAAGACTGGTTTGGTCAGTGGTTAGAGCGTCAGCCTGCAGACTGAAAGGTCCCAGGTTCGATTCCGGTCGGGGGCATGCACCTTGCTTGTGGGCACATCTCCAGTGTGGGGCATGCAGGAGGCGGCTGATCGATGTCTCTCTCTCATCGATGTTTCTGACTTGCTATCTCTCTCCCTTCCTCTCTGTAAAAAATCTATAAAATATATTTTAAAAAAGGGCAAAGATAAAGCCCTTTTTTGAGGAAAATGGATGGTGAAATTATATCATTTCTAACTAAAAGCTCAGTGGGCAAAATCACATAGCTTCACGCACCCACACATGCCTCACCATGCTCATAGCCCCACACTCCCGCAAGCGCCACACTGCACCTGCATCACTGCACCCACCTGTCCGATGCCCTGTCTGGCCGAGAGGAGCCAGCCTTGCTGCAATCAGGGCCTGTGCTGCACCACGTGAGCCAAAATCACATGAGACCGCAGACCCTACACATGAGGCAGGATCTCCGACAACAGACTCTCGGTGCCAGTGAGATCCATCAATGCACTTCCTGGTGACTGGTTGTTATGGAATTACAGCCATGGACTTTATATATACAGTGGTACCTCAAGATACAAGTGCCCTAACATACAAGATTTTTGAGATATGAGCCATCGAGCGAGGGATCTTTTGCTTTGAAATACCAGCAACAGTTGAGATACGAGTAATCGCACGGATCGGCCGGCTGCACAGGACCCACCAGTTTACCGCGACTCGGGCATCTCATACTTTCCCACGCCTCAGTCAGTGTGCTTGTTTACCTCGTTGTTGAAGCATCTTTTGTGCATTTACATACTTTATCATATTTCTTTTTATAACCATGGGTCCGAAGAAAGCGAGTGGAAAGGTCAGTGCTCAGAAGAGGATGATGTCTATTGAATTAAAGCATGAAATCATAGAAAAATATGAGCAAGGTGTGTGAGTGGCTGACTTGGTGAGGCAATATGGGCATAGTACTTCAACAATATGCACTGTGCTTAAACAGAAGGAGTCGATAAAGGGTATAACGCAAGCTAAAGGCGTTACAATAATTTCTAAGCTCCGTAGCTCTCTCCATGAAAAGATGGAGAATCTACTGATGGTGTGGGTGAAGGATAAGCAGCTTAAAGGCGATACTGTATATTAACACAGGACATCATATGCGAGAAGGCATGAACGATTTACAGTGATTTGCTGGAGCAGACCCCGCGCACTTCCACGGAGGATGCATCTAAAGACTCATTTAAAGCCAGTAGAGGCTGGTTTGATAACTTCAGGAAAAGGTTCGGCATTCACTGCATCTTCAGGCACGGTGAGGCAGCAAGTTCAGATGTAAAGGCAGCTGAGGATTACCTCAAAACTTTTTCCGAACTGATAGAAGCCAAAGGATATATCCCCCAGCAAGTCTTCAACTGTGACGAGACAGGGCTTTTCTGGAAGAAGATGCTGAATAGGACTTATATAATGGCAGAGGAGAAGGCGATGCCAGGCCACAAACCCATGAAGGATAGGCTAACTCTCACACTGTGCGCCAATGCGAATGGCGACTGCAAGATCAAGCCTCTGCTCCTATACCATTTGGAAAACCCCAGAGTCTTTAAGTCACATTAGATTTTAAAAGATAAACTGCAAGTTATGTGGAGGGCAAACCCGAAGGCATGGGTCACCAGGCAGTTCTTTGTGGAGTGGGTAAACCTGGTTTTCTGCCTTTCTGTTAAGAATTATCTACAGGAAAACAACCTAACCATGCAAGCCCTCCTCGTCCTCAACAATGCTTCTGCTCACCCACTGAACCTTGAAGATGAACTCCTCAAAGAGTTCAAGTTTATAAAGGTTGTCTACCTACCTCCCAACACTACTCCTATCCTGCAGCCCACGGATCAGGAGGTGATTTCTAATTTTAAAAAGCTGTACATCAAGCACCTGTTCCAGCGCTGCTTTGAGGTGGTGGAGAACACAAACCTCACCCTTCGAGAGTTCTGGAAGAACCACTTTAACATCATGATATGCCTCAGAATTATTGATCAGGCCTGGCTGGGTGTTACAATGAGGACTTTGACCTCTGCATGGAAGAAGCTTTGGCCTGAGCCCGTAGCCGAAAGGACCTTGGAAGGATTCGAACCCAAGGTGCCAGTGGAGGAGGAGATAGTGTCTCTGGGAAAATCCATGGGCCTGGAGGTGGATGAGAGAGACGTGAATGATCTCGTTGAGGAGCACTCTCTGGAACTCACCACAGAGGAGTTACAAGAGTTGCAGTCTCAGCAACATGCGGAGATTCTCCAAGAAATTGGTTTTGAGGAGGAACCAGAGGTGGAGGAGATCTCTACAAGTGAGATAAAAGAGATCTTAGGAATGTGGGAGAGGGTGTCACACTTCGTGGAAAAGAAACACCTCAAAAAGTTGCAACTGGTCCTGCATCGGAGCTGTTCAATGAAACTTGCCTCACCCATTTCAGAAACATTCTGAAAGGGAGGAAGAGGCAAACCTCGTTGGACACGTATTTTTTTTTTTTAAATAGGCCAAAAATGCAAAGACCAGTAACAATTAAGTTCAGTGAAGATCAGTTAAGTTACATTCAGTTTAGGGATAAAGTGTAGCATTAAGAATGTAACAAGTAGGTAAATAAACTTTATAAAACCAGTTTATTCCTTTACATTCTCTTTTATTATGTTTTTATACAATAGTTGTCATTTATAAATACATTTTTCTTATTCAAAAACACATAACAAGAACAACTGGGGTGGCATTTGGGGGGCTGAAATGGATTAATGGCATTTCAATTGATTTCAATGGGGAAATTTGCTTTGAGATACGAGCAACTTGATATATTAGCAAGGTTATGGAACGAATTAAACTTGTATCTCGAGATTCCACTCTGTGTGTGAGTGTGTATGAGTGTGTGTGTGTGTGTGTGTGTATGTGTGTGTGTGTGTGTGTGTATAAAATTCATATATTGAAACCCTATCTCCCGGTACTTCCAATTGGCTGTATTAGGAAATAGGGCCTTGTAAGAGATGCTTAAGATAAAATTAGGCCATTGGGGTGGGCCCAAATCAATCTAACTGTTCTCCTTACAAAAGGAAATCTGACAGAGAGACACTAGGATATGAGTAACCAAAGGAGAACCCATGTAAATTCACAGCAAGAAGGTGGCTGTTTGCAAGTTAAAGAGAGAAGCCTCAAACTTGCTGATACCTTGATTGTGAACTTCTAGCTCCAGAAGAAGGAGAAAATAAATTTTTATGGTTAAAGCACCGCATTCGATGATATTTTGTTATGGCATATACTATTACAGCAAACAAATATGTATAGAGTGTAACAGCACTTTTATATAAAGCTATTATTTTGAGTATAACTATTATTTGTTTGAGTCTGAAATTCTCTTACCTTTACATTTATAATCAAATTACAATTGTTTACATAATATTTTTATTGATTTCAGAGAGGAAAGGAGAGGGAAAGAGAGATAGAAACATCAGTGATGAGAGAGAATCTTTGATCAGCTGTCTCCTGCACATCCCACTACTGGGTTTTGAGCCTGCAACCCAGGCATGTGTCCTTGACTATAACTGAACCCAGGACTCTTCATTCCACAGGCTGACACTATCTACTAAACCAAAGTGGTTAGGGTGTGTTTACCTAATATTTTGACAGCACAATGATTCTTAGGAACTAAAGGATCATAAATAGATTTTTTCTGTTAATAGGAAATTTGTTTGAAGGCTTTAGATTACATTCTAGGTAGCAATATGGTGATCACTGAGGGGCTAATAGGTCCTTGATGTAACTGAATGACAGCATTAAAATTAGTCTGGGTTGCACCTATTCCATTGGGTTGAGTGAGCATTGATGTCCAGAGAACTGTCTCAAAGTAAGTTTGAGGACAATATGCAAAGAGAAAAAGGACAAACTGTCAAGTTATTGTCCTCAACAGAGGGATGACCAAAGGATGAAAAGAGATTTAAGGATCTATTTCCAACAAAGAGAAGGAAACCAGTAAGTTCACCAGAAAAAGAGGAGCATTGCATTGCCGCTGCTACCTACAGGTTTACAGGATTTTAATGTTAGTCAGAAAAGCCAATATTTGGAAAGAGCCTAGGTGCCCGTCAGCAGATGAATGGATCAGAAAATTGTGGTACATCTACACAATGGAATTCTATACTGCCATTAAAAAGAAGGAATTCTCACCATTTGCAGCATCCTGGATGGAACTGGAGAGCCTTATGCTTAGTGAAATAAGCCAGTCAATGAGGGAGAAACATCACATGATCTCACTCATTGGTGGACAATA